>WEZZ01018996.1:52706-77670 GCA_013400585.1 Chloropsis cyanopogon | reverse complement strand
AGAATGTTGCTCATTTATTATTTTTTTTTTTTCTGCTGAGCAAGATTTTAAGCAGTTACATTAGTAAACAGCAACTGAAATGTCAAAACAAATTGGATGGATTTCTCTTCCCCAAGCAGCCCATATTGCATATGAGAAGCCCTGAAAAGTGTAAAGGTTCTACTCTCAGAAGATTTAATTATACACAGTTCTAGTTCAGCATTAAGTATTTTTGTAAATGGCTCTCTCAGAAATTAAAAAAAAAATTACATTTCATAATCTCTGCTGTTTCAGATTTTCTCATGCTGCTTCTTTTGTTGGTGTTGATAACCTTTGTCAAATTTCTAGAAAGTTGAAAAAGTGAGTCCAGGAAACACTGAAGAAAATTTGGTAATAACTGTAACTTTCTATAAGCATAAATAACAGCAAATCTAAATATTCCTCACTTTTAAGTGGTCATTCTTACAACGGGTTCTTTGGAGGCATATTATAAAGAGGGGTTGGCTGTCAGTCATTTGTCCTTATTTTGGAGCAACTAATAGGAAAAGGAAATACATTATAGTTGAAGACTCTGGGGACAAGGGTACAAGAGAAGATACTATAGCTGATGCCTTCAGGGAGTAGAAGGTTTGTGTTGCTGTCCCTGCTCTGATGACAGTTAAGAAATGCCATGTGTTAATGTCAGAATCCATGTTTACATTGGTGTCTACATTTTTCCCCCACCTCTTTATCCTAGATCTAATTTTTTTAGACATCCTTAAGGTCTGGGGTTATATTTTGCTAATCAGAGTGCAGTCCACAAAACTGAGAAATGGTCTTGCTTCAACAACAAATCCTAGGGAAAGGGGCAATTTGATCTCATGGAGCAGAGGGTTGAATGCTGGTAACCCCTGGGGCAGAAACTCCTGTGTTGGTGGCAGGCAGTCCTTGCTGCCAATGTTTGTACTGGGAAACGCTGCTGCTTTTTGTTTTGTCAGCTCGTTTTCTGACTTCCCTGCTTACTGAGATGTCTTCCTGAAAACTACTGCATTCAAATGGAATAATTTACAAGAATATTTGTAAAGATTCCCTCTGAGCCATCGCTCAGCGTGGGCAATAACAGCTATTTCTATTAATATGGGGGTGTTTCCCCAAGGCAGCTATTCATACTTTACAGAAATGTTTTTGCAAAGTCCTGCACAGTCCCTTTTTTATATTGCAGTAAAAGTTTGTGGTTTAAACCTCTTAGAGGATGCTTATATATAATGAGATGGAAGTTCCCCTCATGTGAATGCTGTCAGTGGCCAGACAGATTCATTGTATTTTTACTGTAAGGTCAAATAAGTACAATGAGGTGCTATTTGGCAAAGGTGCTAGTTAAGAAAAGTGTTTATAAAGTGTTATGTAATCCATCCAGATGCAGTGGTTCCTTAGCTGTCTTCTCTAGATCTTGGAGTAACTTTGTTTAAAATCTTGTGAAGCCTCATGCTACACAAGTATGACTGCTCAAGTTTTTCATGAGCTGCTGAACCCAGGTACTACTCTATTTCAGCAGGCAGTCTAGAACACATCCCCCACCCCCTTTTGTTCTAAATTAGTCCAACTCAGTTTTATCTCTAACAGATCAAAAAATAATGCTCAGGCGCAAACTTAGAAGATTGTCTGTTACTTTGTGGAATGACTCCTTAAGAGAAAAAAACCCCAATATTCAACCTGCTTCTCCTAACACTTGCTACCAATGGATTTCAGCAAATGTGATCCTTATTTCCCTTTATGTTGTAGGGTAATCAGATTGTCTTGTAAATGGAAGAAGTCTCATGGTAGTAAATGTAAAATCAAAAAGGCTCATTTGGGCACAGTGTGTCCCAGAAATGCAACTGCAAAACCAAGATAGTGCAAACCTGAGTTCTAGTTGCAACTGTGATAGTGATCATCTCTGATCTTGGGTGATAAATTTCAATTCTTACCCCTTTCCTGTCTTCTAACTGACTTCTATACATCAACCTTGTTCCTAAGATTAACCTAAATGTACCTAAGAAATGAAACATTTTTAAGGAAAAGCTGAAAACTATGTGAAAAAGCACTAAATCTCTTTTAATCCATCTGGCCATCATTTGTTTAGCGTTTTCTTTCTGTCTTCTCCTATCCCCTCTCACTTTTTTCATGTATCAGCAAAAGAAGTGTAAAGCTGAGATGAAGCCTGGAGATTGCCCCTTGCATTGCTACAATTTTCCTCTGAAGAAGGAGAGTTGTCTTGAGATTTCCACAGTTAATCTTGTGGGTGTATACATCTGTCTGCCCTCTGAATTTAATACTGAGAAAGAGCTCAAAAAATCAGCAGTAGGATCACTGTGTCTGTTATGACCAACAACAATAATTTGACCCCAAAAATCATCCAGTTCTTTTTCATCACACCTTGATCCCACCTAGGTTTCCTTCTGTGGTCTCTCCCTAGTTACCTTGAATCCTGCTTCCTTACTGGAAAAGAATGGCAGATGCAGCTTGGCCAGCACCACCAGGTCCTACTGTCAATCTGGATTGTCTGAGCAACCTGGCTATGGAAATATTGGACTGAGAAACTGAAGGAACAGTAGAGTTCCATACGCTAGTGGGGATTGTATCACAGTTCAGAGGGGATGTATCTGTACTCTGGTCTCTGCATACCTAAGAAATAGAAAGAACTGCCTGAGATTTGACTGTAAAGCTGCCTATTGAGAGGTGCCAGCTGGTTAAAATGCCATTTTCTCAATATATTTTCAACAACTCTTCTTTTGTCAGTTCTGGGAATATATTTACAGCATATTTCTCCTAGGATGAATGATACTTGGTTTTGAAACAGCACATTATTACAACCAACTTATTTTGCTGAAAAGGGATTTTTCTGAAGTTCCTACCCCTGTGAAAAATTAACTTTTTAAGGTGGCCTAATTGGCCTCCTGTCACACTAGATTTTACTCTAGGACTGCTAATTTGGCATTTGGGGGTTCATTTGGTTTGTCACTTGTTAAAATGAGAGACAAATGAAGCCTTTGAGTCCATTCCAATTTTAATTTTTGTATAAGTGCCTCAAAAGCCCATAGCAACCAACTCCCATCTCAAGTTTTCTATTCAACAAAATATTTCTAACATTATATGTACCCACTTATCAGCTACATGCTGTGAAATCAGGCATAGCTAAACTGGTTTTGCAAGGTAAATGATTGCCATATCAGAATCTTAACTCTGTAAGACATTGTATGGTGATAAAAAAGACAGTTAAAAAAATTATATAGATTTTCATTTAAAATGCCTCACGAGAGGTCTTGGCAGCTTCTGTCAGCCTCTCATAGCAACAGCAGAGAGAGAGAGCATTTGGCTCTAACAACAATATGATCTCATTACATAGGACAGCAATATAGACTGAAGAGACAAAACACTCTGTACTAATTTTAGTTCCACTTGGATCTGTGACATGTATTTAAACTTGTCTTCAAAGCATCCTCATTTGGGTTGAATCTCTTCAGCAACATCTGATTTGAACAGATCCTCAGTGAACAGCATAACTTCTTGGTGCTGCTCTAGCTTCCTGTTTGCTAGTGGAAGGCTTTTACACTTATTTTGGTGCTTTTCTCTCGCAGATTTTTGCACCAGTATCCGAGAGAGCAGAGTTTTGTCTGAAACCAGTATGTGAGAAGCCACGTGTTCAAGCTGCCAGAGTTCAGATGACATTTCAAGTGAACTTATCTTTAGTACTTTAGTCCTGTGCATTTAAAAAAAAAGTCATTAGGAATCCACAACAAGTACCCCCTTAAAATGCTACTGACTTATAGAAGTAATTTGATGTTATCATTTTTTTTATCATCTTAAGTCACTTTTAGACAATCTGTACACAGTCAGTGCAGTTACTCTAAATCTGTAGCATATTTTGAGTTAGTACTGGGTGGAAATTCTGGGACACCATACCCAAAGCTGATCTAGCACCCATGTGTTGCTCCAACAGCTCAAAGAGCTCGAAGCTGACTGCTTTTCCTGGCTGGGGATTCCCCAGGCAGGGGGAAATCTGCAGCTGGTGCTGTCTCTGCATGGCTGGCTGTCTGCACGAGCACGGTGCTGCAGCTGCTCACAGGGTGCCCGTGGGGACCAGCCCCCAGCCTGAGCACCAGGACAGCTCTGGGGCTGCTCTGACACTCACTCAGGAGTTGTGCTTTTCAGAGTCTGCTCCAATCCTAAAGGTACTAGAAATCCTGCCTTAAAAATCAGAAAAGGGGGAAAAAACCCCTCCCTCCACAAATTTTTGACTGCAGTGATCCACAGGTGGTTTGGATTACTTGAGTATAATCTGAACTGTTGAAGTTATATATAAAATATCTCCCTCTCATGCTCTACTGCATAAGCCCAACATAAAAGCTTAGGACTTAGGATGTTAGGCAAATAAATCCTATCGAATTTTAGTGGAATTTAGGGTATTATTTGGTCTCTCTTGAAAAATTAATTCTAAATCTGTGCAGGATTAGAGGAAGCTCCCACTGTGAACAAAACTTTTTCCCAATAATGCACACCTTTTCCTGAAGCTTCTAGCAACTGTAACAATGTTCAAAATATCACTTCACGCCTGAGGAGTCTGGAAGAAATCTTTTAAAGTTCCCCTCAGTACAGTACAGGCTGCAGACTGGTCTAATTTGCAGCAGCAATTTCTACTGCCCCATGAAACTTTGGATTTTCCTTTCATTTAAGTTAATAGAATTTATATAACTATATTAAGAGTAGCTTGAGGCAAAGAATATATTAGATAAAGGCTACAACAGAGGGTTTTCCTCTTTTTTTTTTTTTTTTTTTTTNTTTTTTTTTTTTTTTTTTTTTTTTATATAGGGAATTAGGTGGTTCCTGGTGTTGTTTTAATTGAAATTCTGTAAAATGTGTGTTTTCTTAAAAAGTGGACTTCCCCTCTGTTTGTGACAGCCTTTCAGGCTTTAAGAATCCTAGGAGTTACAATAGCCTTCTTAAGCAATATTGCCAATATTTCTTCATCCTAAGGCTCTGTTACCCCACTCAACATGATGGTTCTGCCCTGCAGAGTCTGCCGTTGGGCTCCTGCAACTGTGTATGGTCTGCCCTGTCTTTTGCTTTCAAGTTAGGGCAGTTCTCAGGTAGTGTTAGGTATTGTAAAAGTAGTTACCAGACATCTCTCAGGGGCAGAAGAGTTATTTGAGACAGTTTTATGTTGCTGTCAGCTATCAGCTTGCAGCTCTTGCCCTGATCCTCTCCTAGCTGAGCTAGCTGCATTCCCATCTCCCAGAGGAGGAATCTCCCGGTGCTGTTTGGCTTCCACATTATTTACACTGAAACATCCTTGTAGGAATGGAAAGAAGCAAAGGTCACGTTAACAGCCCCATGTTAAAGGTCAGCAATGCCATGGTAACAGTGGAAATCCATCCAGCTGCCTGCAGAAAAGTGGAACCCCTTACGAAGAGGAAACAACCCAAATAAACAGGGAGGCAGATAAAAAGCAATATCTTAGCCCCGAGCCACGCGTCGGGTGGAAACGTAACGTTTGTGAGCTCCTTGAGTGTTTCCTACACCTAACTTTGAGCCGCTCTGCTCTGAATAAAACCTGCAGCAAATATCTTGAAAAATAAACGCCTTGCAAACGTTCTGCCTCTCAACCTGAGGCTTTCTTTTCACTGCAAGTGTGTAATGCAGCCAAGTGCTGTTTAGTATCCTTCCTGTGCCTTCAAGTGTGACTTTTATGGGTGACGTTATGTTTATGGGTCTTTGTTCATCCTCGGCCTCATGTACCCCACTGCTGCTTCCTCTGAGGCTTTGCCGCCACACCGCAGGGTGTTAATTTCCTGTTTTGAGTCTGTCACAGACAAATTCAGAGCCTCGATTAAAACACAACACACAGATACATGCTGCTGACAAAGGCACTAATAAAACTCTAAAGTTTAAAGGTGGCCCTGGTGTTTC
Source organism: Chloropsis cyanopogon (assembly GCA_013400585.1). Taxonomy (NCBI): domain Eukaryota; kingdom Metazoa; phylum Chordata; class Aves; order Passeriformes; family Irenidae; genus Chloropsis; species Chloropsis cyanopogon. The sequence goes on along the minus strand of WEZZ01018996.1, from coordinate 71,766 downwards.
CTCACCAAGCAGCACAAGGACCTTTCACCCCTTGAAGACATGCTGTTTGCAAGGGTTTCTTTTCTTTTTAATTAGGGCTCGCCTGAATGACTCTTAGCAAACTGTTCTAGCATTTGGTGTGTTTGGTTTATGGATATATTGACATTAAAGCATGCACGGCTTGCTTGAGCTTTTCTTTCAAAAAAAGCCCCAAACCTCAACAAACCCCAAACAAGACTTATCAAACTTACAGGAAATGCAAAGAGGAAAAAGAAAAAAAAAGGCTTAAGCAGTAAGTGTGTTGATTAGGGTGATGGGTCAGGTATGTGGGTCCCTGCAAGACACATGCATGGGCATCTGTGTTTCCTGAGCTCTTATCTTGGTCACTGGGCAGAAGGGGTGTGGAAAAAACCCCAGCTTTGTCTTGCTGCAGTGAAAATCCTTCCTTTTGCATTCACATTCACAAGTGGAAAACTTAAAAATGTCATCACTTAGGTACACATTTTTAGAGGGTTTTACCTTGCTTGTTTAGCAGTGTTTCAGCACTCTTATTTTAGAGTCACAGATCTAAGAAGAACTTTCCTATTATCCGGTACATGTTTTTTTTTCTGCTCTTTAGTATGATGTGTTGTTCCTAGCACCACTGTAAAAACCCTTCCCCCCTGCATAAACTCTGCACATGTGTTTACAAGACTGCATTTTAAACTTAGATTTCTTCTAAAGGAGGCCTTGTTATTTTTCTACAGTATTGGGACAATTTTTTTTTTAATTTCCAGTAAAATATTACTTATTTCTGTATCCTAATTAATTTTAACCTTTACAAGCATATTTGGAAGCTGAAGTTTCTTACCTAGTCATTCTGATGTATGACTGCTAGTTTGCATGTCTACTACATCTACTCAGAAACCCAAATACCTCATCAGAGTTCCCTCATAATCAAGAGGGAAATTCTAGAGTTTATCTAGCAGTCTTAGAGATCCCTCTTGCAATATACCTGATGTTTAACTAAATTTAGGTTAATTGTATATGGAGAAAAAATTTTGTAGTCTGATTTCTTGCAGATATGGCTGTGCCCCTCTCCCTCATATTAAAGGAAATACCAGCTCTTCATAGCCTTCAGACAGAAATGGCATTTAAAGTCTTGTAGCATCTGTCTCTGACCATGTCTCAGTGGCTGTCTTTAAGACTGCCAAGTCTTCTTTCTTCCTTGTCCTCCACTGCCCTATGTTTGAGCTTACCTGAATGACTTCTCACCTCTCCTGTGTACTCCACTTCAGTGGTGCCCTGTGCTCACACCCAACTTGTTTTTCCCTGTGAAATCAAGTCCCAGTGTGGCTGCAAGGATAACAGCAGGCCTGTTGCCTGGAGAGGGCACCTGGAGGGGTAAGCCCCACACATGCTGAAGGGGTTGTGTGTCACCCTGTACACTTTTTGCTGGTATTGGATGGACAAAGTCAGCTTGAAACCCCAAATTTCCTCTGCTTTTCTGCTGCAATATTTCCTACAGCTCAGGTTCATAGCCTTTTGCTGTGTCTATGGGCTCCTGGACCATCTGTGTGTGCTGCGTGGTAGTAGAAGGAAGAAACTGCAGCTGCAACTTAACTCCCTAAGATCTGCCCAGTGAGGCCACAGTACTTATTAGGTGGGGGAGCAGGAAAGGTGGGCTGGGTCACACCCTCAGTGGCTCAGGAAGTGACACTGCGTGCCTATAAGGACACTTTGCCAGGCCCTGTGGGGCAAGCCCAAACAGTTGTTTTAAAGCAGTGTCCTGCTCATGTAAACTGCTGCAGGCTTTTGTGTGGAGCTGACTGAATCTTATTTGAGCTGCTTTATTTCATTTTCTCCTTCCTTTACTTTTCTATCAGTTGTGGTTTGTCCCCAAGGTTTTCTCTTCCAGGGCTGTTTCCACATGTCTCCATATATCTTGTGCTATTCCATCTAAATCCTCACCAAGGAGGGAGAAGAAAACCCAAACCAAAATGTTACTAAGAGCTGTTGTGGTGTGTGGTGTGTCTGTAAACTGTTGCTGTCTCAGACTGTTGTTTCTGTGTTGCCTATTTAGATGTCAGTGTGGGCAATCCATGGATAGGAAACAACTCTTGCAAAAGGCGAATATGTCAGACTTCCTCAGAATAGGTGTTTTATTGGGCAACAAATGTGATTATTGATTCCATGTATATTCCTGGTATATTTCTTAGTACAGGCTATGCTCTGTATATTAAACATTAAAAGGAGCTAAACCCACACTATTTCTTATAGGCCTTCAGGTTTAATTGTTGAAACAAGCTCTAAAATTTGAATTCCAACTAAGAAAATTTTTGCTTACAAGTAAGCCTAAAGCTTTGCTCGTGTGCAGACAGACCTTTTGTGCTATTAGTCCTTTACAAAAAAAAAAAAAAAAAAAAAAAAAAAAAACCAAAATAAACCACCATTGCAAAAGATGGCACAATCAGATATGTAAGCATTCCCTTTGTAGTGACAGTATACCTAAGATGCAACCACATGTGATGACTCTGTGCTCCTAAGGTGTAGCTGGAAAGGGTAGGGAATGAAAAACTACTACAAAACTTCCAGCTAGGTTAGAGCATTCATAAGGCATTCTTAACTCTCCCTCAGGGTGGGTTCAGTGCATTTTAAAATATTCTCATATTTTTAAGGAAGTCCATTTCTGCTTTCAGAATGTGTCCTTGTTACTTGCTATGGCTGAGTTGACCTAAGGATTGGTAGGAGAATTAAGCTGTAAGTCTTCTGAGGCAGCAATTCTTTGTTTGAATCTGCACTATATAAACATCAATATGGGTGGCAGCCCATAAATGAGATCTAGGCACGCTGCTATATATGTATGATACAAGTGTTAGATGAGCTGCATTGTTCAGTCCTTTTCTGTTTTGAAATGGTACACTCTTCATTGGTCATGCCTTCAAAGTTTCATCTATGGGGAATCGTACTTTGTAGTGATAAGTTCTTTTTTTTTTTTAAAGGTGGATGTTAACTGTGTGATAGCAGCCATTATATAGCTAGGATGAGCTGTGCAAGAATGAGAAATGTGATTCATGTTTTAAATGAGTTAAATGTGATGCTTTCCATATGTAGGATATATATCCTTCTCTCTGAGTAAGACACAGATCTCATGCGAGTCATGGGTTGTATGCTTTTTACAAAACATCTGTGAGTTCTGACCTTTCCAGGGTTGTGTGCATATGAGCGAGAGCACTGGTGTACTCACAAACTGTGGAACAAACTTCACAGAGCGTAACAGAATAAATCTTGGAATGCATGAGAAAAGTTAATGGAGCTGGAGGCCAGTGGCAACACAGGGTGACACAAAAGGCCAGACCAACTTCCCAAGGCACTGAGTTGTTTTAGCTAGTCCAACTGCAATGGAGGCGTTGTCAGGGTTTCTCAGTTTTCTGAGTTATGCAGCTGCTGTTCCTAAAGTAATTCAAGTGCAAGAATGGTATGAAAGCAAAGCACTGGGGCTGTTCCAAACTATTTTATGTTACAGTCATACCTAGCACAAGCTGTGTCTGCAGTGCATGCACTCTTGTCTAATCCATAAAACAGACCTGTGAGTGCTGACTGTCAGTGTGAGGGACACTGAATGAAGCAGCATCATCATAGTGGGACATTAGCAAATTCCATAAATGTCAAAGGTGTTTATCTGGTCTGACCCTGTTTTAAATTGGACTATTGCCTTGCTTGTCTCCTGGCTACTCAGGGCTGCATTTTTCCTCTGTTGTCCAAGAGTGCACATTCTTCCTCTTTAATGGCTTCCCTAGTTTTACTTTGTCAAAGCTCTCTCAAAATTTGTTCGCTTCTGTTTCTGCTCTCCCCTCACTTCTTTGTAATCAAGTCCAACCACCTCTTCCACAGCCACGCTTCATGTTTCTATTTGTAGCACTTTACCTGTTCCTGTATCTGGTGGTCATGATTACCTACTAAATTATTTCCTGATATTGTCCTCTCCCCTCCTCCACCCCCTTCTCCCCCCACACCCTGAAGCCTTCAGTATGGGCCTGTTGAAGGGAAACTGCTACCATTCTTCCAGTTTAAAAAGAATAAATGGAGAAAAACCACACTAAACAACCCAAATGTCTTGAAATGGCATCTCCCTCAGATCTGCAGCAAACTCCCTGGAAGCAGAAAGTGTCTTTTATAATGTATAGAAAAAGATGCTGATTGCTAAATGCTTCAGACTGGGTCACAGCTCCATCACAATTGTATTAAGATAGTCACAGTCCTGACTTGCTGTATCTGCAATGAGTTAGATGACAGACAGAGCTTTTTGTGTCATTCTGAGAAGATTGGTTTTGGCATGCCCCTATGAAAGTTTGGCTAATGTGCCGGAGATGTAGCACAGCTGCAGAATATTTTTGCTTGCATGTTACGAGAATATTTTTCCAAATTTTTTGCACCTTGCAGGTTGAATTTAACAAAAATTCCATCATTCATTTTTTTTTGTTGAAGTCCAAGTAGGTGATGCAAGATAAGAGCCTAGTGCTAGGAAAATCACTGAATTTATGGAATAAATCTGTTGAGCTGTAGGCTTCTGAGGGTCATCAGCTTGATCATGAACAGGCTGAAGAAGGGCTGTAACTGCTTTTCTAGAAGCTAGAGTCAAAGACAGACCCAAAACTATTTCATTGTTGTAACAGGCTATGATATGAAAGAGGTTGCAAACTTACATGCTGTGGACCTTCAGATTGGTGAAAATTATATATTTGCTTAGGATACTTGTATAGCCCAATAAAAATCTTGCCAAAATTGCTATGACAGGAGTCACTAGATGGCAATATTACCTGTACTCTTACAAATCAAAGTGTATGGGCATTGTCCAGTCCTTGGAAAAGGTGTGCCTTGCTCTGTAGAGGGTTTCCACAGTGGGAGCTCAGGACAGCCATAGGGGCTTTCCAACCCTTCCTGAATGGGGACATTACTTGAATGCTGTTAGTATGCATTACTAACTGCATACAGAGTGTCCAACAAGTCACTCCAGTGGTGTACCCACCAATTTCTTTTCCCATCACTGTGCCAGAAGCACAGAGTGATTTAGTGTGTATGTGTCCTTCTAGGCTGTGCCTGCTGCCAGCAGGGAAGTTGTAGTGTGGGGCAGATGGGAGGTAGCAGTCAACTGGAGGTGTTTCTGTAGCCCCACTCACCTCAATCTGCCAGCAAATGTGAGTTAAGGTCCCTTTTAATCTTTTGACTGGAGGCTGTACTGCCAGGGCTTCACATCTGCTACTACTCAGAGAAGCTGAGAGTATCCCTCTTCATTCAGGCCTTGGCAGGTTTAGCACATGGTTCTGATTTTGTGTGAAGTTGATTTTAGGTATGTGGCGTAGAGGTTGTGCTAATCTACCAAAAAAATTTTGTAGGATTTCAATTTGGGATTTTAGTACCTCTGTGAGAAGTATGGTTAAAAATAATGCTCTGTATTTAGCTGTTTGCAGTTGATTGAGAAACTAGCTAGATAAAGTATGTGATATTAATAACTGTGGGTACTGGACTTGGCTCGTTTTTTGAAGTTTTCTTGTTAGAAATCTGCAGCCATGTTTTAGTAATATTTGGCTTCTTTTTTAAAGAATGTTGTCAATGTTTTCATTGACAAATCTATGCCTAGTTCACACAGGTTATCTGGAAATCACAGAACCGTCAAAGTATGCAAAAGGTCTGCCTTTCTGCCCTTTTTGCTGCAGATGTTGTTTCTATTATTAACTGTTTTGACTAAAAAATTTCATTGAAAAAATCTTAGGGGGACCTCAAATCAGAAAAGTTCCAATGCAGTTAATTTTTTCTTCTTAATTTACATGTGAATGCAAAATAATAAGTAATAAAATAATTGCTACAATAAAGAATATTATATGGAATAGATTAGTAGTTTTCCTTCTCTCCATATTGTTCAAAGTTTCCCACTGTGATGACGACATTGTACTTTTTGTTCTTGCAACCACATATCCTATCAGGAAAGCCTATCCCAGGCTCACACATGGGAGATCCTTTTCTCAACTCTACAGTCAGTAGAGTAAGTCTGAGAAACATTAGTTTTTCCTTACCTGCATCATATTTTCTATTTGTGAAATAATTCTTGAAGAAAATTCAAAAGCCTATTGTAAGTAACACACCCTTGAAATGGGAAAGAGTGTTAGGAACAGTTTCATCTTGCAAATAAACAATAGAAATATAGACATTTATTTTTTTCCCCCCACTAAGGAGAAAATAACTCACACAAACTCTTTGGAGGTCATTGCATTTTTCTCTTATCCTCTTGAAAAAAAAGGGACTTTTGGAATATGAGCTATTGAACAATAGTATAGATTGGTAGCCACACAGCTGTGCTACCAATCTATCCTCCCCCCGTCAGTCCCATAACCTCCTACATTGGTGCTCATCTCCCTGCAGGGCTTTCATACATAGGCATTTAGGTATAACATCTTACAGGATTCAATGTAACATGCTACTCTAAAGATTCATCAAAGCAGGACAACAGCTGATGGAGAAGGCATGTGTCTATCAATTGGAATTACTTGTCTAGCAAGTACTAACGCAAAAAAGAGGGGAAATCTGGTAAATCTTTCTTCTTAGGTTCTGAACACTCACTTGCAATACTAAAATTGTATTCACTAGCAACAGCACCCATATGGGCTACTTGCCCTGTACCTACCAAGCTGCTGGATCCAAGTGGTGTTACTGAAAGCCCAGGCTGAGAACTGCAAGGCCAACTTGCTTTGCAGAGCACCGGGGTTTTTCCTGACTCTTGTTTGCCCTTGGTGAGGGTCTCTGGTGAGCACTAGTGCTGCTGCTCCTCATATCAAGTGAGGAAATTGAAATGTACTTGAATTAGAAACAGATGACTGGAATTTAGAGATGAGTTAAAACTGCTATAAGCAAAGGGCAAGAGTGATATAATTAGTCTGCCTTGAGACTAGTTTGCTTATGTTACATATTAGAGTTCTTTCTTATAGCTTTTAAAATATCCAAAGAGAAATGAAACCAGTGCAGATACAAACAGACCTCTTGGAACTGAGCTCTCAGTTCACTTTTAGATCCAAAATGTCAGAGCCTGATTCTCTGCTGGTCCAGATCTTACAGAGGTATGACTTCAGTGGAATCAGTAAGATGGTTTCAAACTGAGTTGGGAAGTAATAGGTGATATTAGAATTATTTCCTCTCTGCCTGCTGCAAATTTGGCTGGGCCCCTTGACTATTAGTGACAAAATTAAAATATGTAATAGAATCTGTCTCCTTAATTTTTTACAAGTTTGAGTCACTATTTAATCTATAGGACCTGGATCTATCTGTTTTACAAGCTTGTATTTGATGATGAACTTCTTTGTCTCTGCGGTGATCTCTTAGCTATCAGCATCCTTAAAGGATTCTCAAGGAGGAAAGGGGTCCCCATTATTTTTGGATGCTTTGTCCAGTGCTGGCTGTGCTCCAGGAACAAGGTGATTTTGACATCCACTGCACTGATGTGTTGGTTGATGTAACACTGCTGAATGACTCGAAGAGCCTTGGTTTTCCAAAGACATACAGCAACTGAAAACAAAAAAGTGAAACAAATCCAGTAACAGATTAGTTCAGATGCTAAAGACAAACGAGGCTTTCTGTACATAACACTTGGTTCTCACCTTGTCCTTCAGAGCCCTTAGCTGTTAGCTGAGACTCTGTGGTTTAAGCACTATGAATGGGTGCACTAAAGCCTCTGATCAAATGAACACCGAACTGCAGATAATTAATTCCTGTTACAGCTGCAGGAGTTGAAGGATAACTTGTGCCAAAGTGCAGCAGAAGGGCAGACCAGTTTTATTCTGCAAACAGCAGAATGTCCGGCACGCTCATGCTGCTTGTCTCAGAAAAGCCTAGGTGAAAGGGGGGATGGAAACACCCACTTCAGTGCCACAGACCCATCTTGTTTGGCCAAGATCAGTCTAAGGTGATGGAGAGAGCTCTGACCTCGGAAGTGGTTATGATGGAAGCAGTCAAACTGTTTTGGATGCAAGGTGTGAGATTATCAGAAAATTTGGACAAAATTCATGGAAACTTGTATTTTCAGGACCAGCACCTTTTTTGCTGTATGGTGATCTGTGCAGAGGACCTTCATCTGGAGCTCCGTAATCATCTATAATTGTAATGGATAATTGGAACTAGAAGTATAAAATTATTCATTTCAAGTATTCTTTTTTTTCCCAAAATATGATTTTTTTGAATTTCCTGTATTTCATAGGAACATAAAGGTTGCCAGCAAGGTTTTGGTTTTTCTTTTTACTTGGGAAAACGTATTATCTTCCATCCTTTGAGATGTCTTAATTTAGACCTTGAAATGCTAGAGAACATTTTAAAAGCCTTACTGTTTTAATGAACAATACATGCATTTAGCAATATAATCTATTTTTATGGCTATAAGTTAGCTTTATTCAGATCTTTCTAGAAAGTTTCAAACCCTAGCCTATCACTTGGGATGTCTTTTGTTTCTCTGCTCATGAGACCAATTCTGATTTCTGACCTGCCTTCCATGAAACAAAGGACCATAGAGCATCTAGTCTGCTGCTTTTGATGTTTTTTGCTCTAGGAGGTGTGTGTGGCTACATGGGGGAAGAAAAGAAGAGTTGCTTTTCCCATTAAAGGTACAGGGTGTTTTTGGTAGCAAGTTTAAGGCTTGTTGGTGCTAATTCACAGTGAGCAGTCACAGGATCAACCCGCCCAGAGAAAAGGCATTTGGCTGGGTGCTGTGCAGCCCTGTTCAGTGGGATCTCTTGTTTTTCTGCCTTTCTGTCTGCTTCCCCCCCATTCAGTCACAGAAGCTGCCAGGTTATCCTGACCCAAGTGCAGCTTAGCTGAGACTCTCCCTGTGGGTGAAGGGTGGGGGGTCACTGTATTTTTCCTTTATTTTGCTCTGTGCCCAGACTGGCGTGCCAGGCAGCTGGTGTGGCCTGACACAGCTGAACTCGCACTGCCCTCTCTTAAGGAAATGCTTGAGGCATTGTCAGCTTTAGGACAGATTTAAGTGTCTGTTGTGCTAATTAAGTTGTGCAAAGGAAAAACGCTGAGGATCTGCATGTCTGGCTATTATGAGTTTTCCAAGTAATTACTAATGTTTGACATGCAGGAACTGCCAGTTTTTGAATTGCTATTTTGTTATTGTTAAATTATAGTAAGAAATTACTTTGTCTCCATAACATTCTCTAAAATTGAAAGTACAATTAACAAAAAATCAAATTTTCCAGTTTGTTGCAAAGAAGCATCTGCAAAAATACTCTGGAGGACATGATGATAACCACAGTCTGCAGCTGTTATGTTTCTGAGAGCTGATCTCAGATCTGTGGTCAATGTTGATTTCAGTTTTGTACTTCATGTAGGAATTCAACTTGTGTTTATAAACTCTTACACTAAAATCTTGTATCCACTCTTTGAATAGGGGATGGATTTGACAGGCTAGAAATACGTTGTTATAAATTAGGTAATTTACTGAACGATTCTTAATCAGGAATTTCATCACTGTGCAGTACTTTTTGGAGAGCACAGGATCTCCAAAGCAGAATAGCAGTTAAAATCATATTTTACCATGGTTAAAATTAATTGAAGAACTCAGGGGCAGGCTGCGTTTGAAGGAACATTTTTAGAAGAAAGGATGACTTGTTACCATTACTTATCAGACTGGAACGTGTCGGCGGGGTGCTTTCCACCTGAGAAATTACCCTCTTTGGAGTCTCATGAGGCCTTTTGGAATGGTAGAGTTCAAACTTAAGGATCCTGGAACAAAGACAGCTTTAACTCAAGATTGTACAATTAGGACTCTGGGTTTGTAGCATTACTAATGATGATTACGGTGTTGCAGTTTATCATGGAAGAGCACCCAATGATTATTTGGCTCCTTTTGAGAATCTCAATCCTCATGCATAGCTTTCCACTAGGAAACATCTGTTCCTGAGTGGTCTGACTTTGAACCTCAACTTCCTATCCCATCCAAGGCAAAGATGTCTCCTGCTGGTGCTTATTAAAAAAGAAAAAAGAGAAAGGTATGCTTGGTTAATAGTGCCATGCTTTGGGGATTTCACTTGTCATCTACGGGGTCAAGAAAAAAAACTTCCCCACAGTAAGTCATAATTTGATGTGTGTGTTTTGGGTTCTCTGGTCTTTCTCCAGAGCACAGGAGACTAAATCCCTTCTTTTACTGTGGTTAGGCAGGGTACATTCATTGAGCAGCATTACATTTGCAGGGATCTGGTTCATGTTTTCTTGTAGACATATCTGGGGCTAAGACTGCCGACTTTTAGGTCAAATCTCTTTTGATTGTCAGAGTCTATTGGAATTTCTTTTTTCTTCTATGGAGGTTCACTGGACTATTAATTCCTTGAATAGGCAGAAGGCTGTTTCAATTCAGACTGAGATGAATTAGGTGTCTCTGCAATTAAACTACAAATATAATCTGATGTTGTAAACTAATAACATACTTTGCTACAATATGTGTACACTGGAAGCTCCTAAGTCTGATGTGCTCTTATCTTTCTGCAAAAATATTATGAAAATGTCCTTGCCATTTCTAATCTGACTGGCAACAATATGCAATCTTGCTTCAAGCTTCCAACCATCTCCCTTAACATATGCCAAAAAGTCCAAAAGCTGTATTTAAAGCTGTGATTAAAATCTTTCATTAGACTTGAAAAAAACTTCTTCCCCAAAGAAACTGCACTATGATTTTATGGAACCATCAGTTACAACATAATAGATAAAGAAAAATACAGTATTCCACTGCAAAGGTGGTGTTGTAGCACAGTTTAGAGGACCTGAGAGCAGAAAGCTAGATTTGATGGCTTTATGAGTCTTGGTATACTTCTGTTCCTCTACAAGAAGCCTTTCTTGTCAGAAATCCAGTGAACTTTGCTACACTCTCTTGGGCTATAGCTATGTGACAGGCTACACAACATCTATTTGAACTCCTCTGAGTTGGAAGGTATCTTCAGTATAAAGCTTAAAAGTGATCTAATTTAAATGGGCACTAAAATGAAGTTGGTGCGTAAGTCTAATTAGAATTACTGTCATAAATCCTTTAGAGGGAACTGATTTTACTACTGATTTATTTGTATGGGATATTTGGAAGGGATTTTGAAAGATGTAAGAGAAATAACTGCATTGAAGTACAATTAAATTTGTTTTATGGAGCCTGAAGCATAAAATTTGAAGTTTAAAGGCAAAAATGGATTCTTTGAACTTTGTAATTTGAAGTGGTCTCCTTATTTTTTTCTGTTTAATAAAAGCAGTAAAGAACAGCTGCTGCTTCAATATGTCAGCGCTCCCTCAAGAATTGAGAAGGTGAATATACTGTACTAGAGGAATGAAGGACAAGAANTGGTGGAGGGAATAGGGCAGAATAAAGGAAGGGCGGAGCAGAAGAGACACAGAGAAGAAAAACCCTGAAATTGGAGTGCAATCCTTTGCAATATTCAGGGTAGATGGACTGCAGAAAAAAAGCTGGGTAGGTATTCTTGCTTTTATCTCTTTCCTGAGTGATGGATGTCAGGGCTTTTTGTCCACCAGCCCAGCTTCTGTGCTGCCTTCACACCTGAGGGAATTTGGCCTCCTGCTACCTGGAAATGGAAGTACTTGATAAGGGCTGTGTGAGCATGTGCACGTAGCACACAGCTGTGACAGACCCCAGTGGTCACTGCATTATTTCAAAGTTCAGAGTGACAAAATTTCTCTCTGTGTGTAATTGTTACTGAAACTCCCAATTTTTTTTTGCTGATGACATGGAGGGTAGAGGAGGTTAAGTTACTCATGCTGCCATCCTGTTCTCTGAGCATGTTTAACCTGGGGGTCACTCCAGGTGTGTGAACTGAGTAGTGATAAGGTTTGTGCTTTCAATGCAATTGCTAGTATTCAGTTTCCTAACACTTTGCTGGAGGCCTTCAGAGATTAATGGCTAAATACAAACCTACTCATGCTTTTACAACAATAAATGCTCTCCAAATTCTACATAATGTCAACCTTGGAAGGCAGAAGGACTGAAAATCGCTAATTCTCCGGTCAGTAATAGTATTTTTAAAAAAAATTCCTTTATGGGCTCTATGAACAATATTTGAATATTACTTTGTTTACAGGTCATTCTGGATTTAAGGTCATGTCTTTGCCATACTATACCCCATGCAGGTCTGTGTATCTGCAGGGGGTTGTATAAAGTGCGTATTGGAAGAGAGATTGGCTCCATAATTTTACTGTCTAGGAGCTTCTGTGTAAATACTTACAAGAGAAACGGCATTATCTCCTGTTTTCTAAGCATAATACATAAAACAATGAATGAGTATTTCCCATTTTATATCTCTTCTTTTCTGGAGACAGGAAGAATCTCCAAGATTTATTCAAAATTTGTCTTTTATGTAGTTAAGAGGTTACATTTTAATGCAGCTGTAGCATTGGCTCCCTTATGTTTTGAAGTTTGTAATACATTTGCTGTGAAAACTTTTGTTTTCAAACATCCACCATTCATGTTTCTTGCTTCTTCAGTACAAATTTTGTTCTGCAATCAGCCTGTCATTGTTGCTACAGTAATATCTCATGGACTACTATGAATGCTTCAAGAATCTGTCTTCTAGGAGATCAAAGTCTATTTTGAAAGCCACTACTCTCACCCCTCCATACGGGTGAGTAATCTGTGCAATTGTTATAGAAAAAGAGTGACTATAACAGGGGAGGTGTAAGACATAGCTCACTGGGCTATGGTCAACACCAGAGTAGCTTGCAATGTATGTTTGAGTTGTTTAAGTTGATTGTCCACTATATATGTGGTATAGTAGGGTTCAAAGATTTTGCCCCAAGATACAGTCCTTGATGTGTGTACACCTGGTACATTGCTCTGCTTTGTGCTCAAAGCTATGCCGTACCACATTGCCTGGGACCTTATGGTGAAATAGGGAAAGACAAAGATTGTGAGTAACTTTCATTCTTGTTGACTATGTTAGTCCCAAGTGGCGAAACCTCTTTGTCTTTGCAGTAGAGATCAAATCCAGGAGGGCCCCTCACTTCAGGAAAATAAGTAATTTTAAGTCATTGAGCTGGACCCTGAATTTCGTGAGAGACAACTCTTGTTTTGGTTTGTAGGACTGTGCTGGAATTGAAAAGACTCTTGGCACAACACAGAGCTAAATAACAGCTTTGAGATTTGGCCCCTAGGAATTTCCTGTTTAAAAAATGCTGGGCTTGGCCATGAACTTCATATATGCAGCGCACACAACGCCAGATGCGTGTTCTCTCTTTTGCAAAGCTGAGGGAACTGAGGGCACTCCTGGATTTCAGCAGGATCTGCAGGAGCTCTGACAGCTGAGAGATACCAATGTTGTATCCATGACTCATGAGTTGCCATAATAACATATATAGTAATGCATAGCAATCAAGTAAGATCTGTAGCTTTACTTAAGATATCTGGAGCTTAAATAGAATGCAGTGTACAATTTTTTTTTCTTTTCTGCTTTATTTCATACTTACATAACTTTGAGAATATGGAACAGCAAAGCATGATTTAAAATTTTAATTTGGAGATACGTATGTAAGGCTTCTGTAGTTCTTCGAAATACAATAAAAAGACTACTTGATTGCAGGATAATCTCCCTAAAACTGGTTCACCCTAAGTTGTTGCACAAGCTGCTTCAGGATCATCACCTGAGTATCTCTTCTTGAAACAAATTTTGATTTGATTACAAACAATGCCTCAGATATTTGAAAGCACATCTGGTATAGTCCTGAATCCAATAAATATTTAAGGAGACTTGAAAAAAAACCCCAGCAAAACACAAAAATCAACAAAACCACCAAGGAGAAACTGTAACTGAGTTGGATGATACAGCCCCTGAGACAGGAGGAGCTAATGACCAAAGAGTCAGCATAGAGAATTTGGGCAGGATTTGGAATGCTTCTCTTTTGAGGTCCTTGCAAATGCCTGAATGTAGAACCTCACAACCTTTCCATTCAACTTGGAGATATCACATAGATAAAGTTCTGTACAAATATATGGCAGATGCTGTTTTGTACCAGCACAGTACAGTCTACAATAGGACAGCTGCTTCTGTTGAATTAGTCCAGGTTCCTTGGTAAGGGGGTGTTAAGGCTTCAGCTGAGCAGCTTCTCTCTTGGTCTGGTTCACATTTTTAGTGGTAGTGGCTTTTTTCATTCCTAACCAGTTTTGTGTCTGTCTCATTATTATTTCCCCAATCTCTTTAAGAGAATATTAGTGGGCTCAAGTAAGATTTCACAAAACCCAGTGTTTGTGTGTGGGTACAGAAGGTGCACATGTTCATAATTTTATTAGGGACATATCCTGTTTGTCAGCAGAAGAATTTAGATTAACATTTCTTTGTTTCTTCTTGGCAAGTCTGTGCCAATATTTCCTATCCCATCACACACTTTTGGGTTGTGGTACCTCCTGGTGTTTTGAGCAGCAGTTTCCAAGGGGTCCATAGCTGGACTCCTACCTGAGCAAGTGAAAATATAACATTTGGAAATGATCGGATATGTTTGGGTTATATTACTTAGAGGGTTCCTGATGGCCTTTTTACTTCAAGACTTGAGACATGACTCTTGTATATCTGCTTACAAATTGTTTCATGACCTACATGATGCACAGATCCTAACAGGCATAGTTCCTCATGTCATTCAATGCTGTTACATTTCTACTTCCCAGATTCCTTTTCTCACCTGGAGGCTTTGTACTCTTTGTTCTCTTTTGAAGATGTTTGAATCACTGAAACTTTCTCAATAAAACTCCATCAGTCCCTGCTGACTATAATTAATCTTGTCTAAATAGTTTTAAGCTGTTCTGTCCAATATTTCTTCTCCCTTTAAGTATCATAAATGTTTTAAGCATATTTTCACTGTTAACCCTTTGTGGTAGGAGGAGGAAAGCTTCATCTATATTGGACCGTAGCAATAGTGGGATCAGTTGTAGTTGTGATAGAGATCAGGTGTAGTTTCCTATTGGCTGGAGGTATTTCAGGACTGTGAATCCCCTTTACAGATGCTCATCTTGTTCAGCATCTCTTCTTTTTCAGTTCTTCTTGACTAACTTGGATGGTTTCTAGCCTCACTTTTTTGTCTCAATTGCCATCTTTGACACTAATTTATTCTGATGTGCTCTACAGTGGACATCGGGATCTAATTGAGGATTTTGGATTTCACTAGACACCAATCAATATTTAAGCACAGGGCTGAGGATGAGCTCCCTTAATTTTGAGTCAGACAGCCTTGAAAACTACACAACTATTGAACTAAAAATTCTTCATACTATTTTTGTGCTTAAACTGGCAAAACCTCATGACTATTAAAAAAAAGGAAAAGAAATTAATCTTACCCAAATAGAGGATGATAAAGAACTCTATTTATTTAGCAAATAATCACTTTGGGCTAGACTGGGTTTGCTTTTCCTGATGGTATCTTCTCCCAGAGTTTTACTGGGGTCTTCTCCATGTTTTCAAGCTTTGCCGAGAGCTGAAGAAAATTAACAAAAACAACAGTTAAAAAAGAAAAATAATCCAGGAAGTGTTCTGGGTAAATTTATATTAAGGAATGGCTGCTAAAAAGTCCTTTTGCCACTACTTTTTACTTTGCAGTGATATATGTACAGAAAAGGCCAATTTAACTGATTTCCCTCCACTTAAGGTATTTGGTAGCAGCCAAGCAGCCATACAGGAGATCTGCTTAAACCACCTATATGTGAATTATGGATTATGCAAGGCTTCAGAATGGGTCCCCTAACTTGGCTGAAAACAGCCTCCTCCTTCCATCAATGGGTGCACACTCTGGGTCTGATTAAGAAATGACAGAGCTGCATGGGATCCAGTGTCCTGTGGGACAAGCTTGTACATTCCACAAGCAAAAACAACTGGAAGCAGGAGCATTTTAAAGGAGAAAAGGGGGAAAATCAGTTCCCTGACTTTAATTGTGCCTTCAGGTGATTTTGAAGGCGGACTAATGTTGTCATCAGGCTTCCTTGTTCCTCTACTTATCATCAAATACATTGGTATGTACTGAAAACAAAAGAAGTGAGAAACTTTTTAAAGTGTGTCCAAATGGGTCAGTTTCTCAACCCTCTTGAAATATGATAAACAAAGGAGGATTAGGGAATTAAAGAAGGAAAATGAGGAAAAAATAGAAAATGGCAGAAGAAATTGATAAATTACAATGGAAGTGAAATAATATTAAAGGTTGAAAAAATTGATGGCTGAGAAAGGTCCACATAAGTATTTTATACATCCTTCACACTGAATGAAGGTCTTCATTGAGTACTGCATCCTCCTCCAGAGTTGCATGCTAGTTAAGTATTATAATTTCTCTGGGCTTTCTCCTCCTTCACCTCACAAGAAAAAAGCAGTAAAACACAGTTTTAGTGTGACCGTGAATAAAATATTGGCTTTTGTTCTTTTTTTCCTGTCCAAATTTTAGCAATTTGTGCTGTGAATGTCACATATGGGCAGCTGAGTCATATAGAGCAAAATGGAAGTACAGTTGACCTACCATTGTTAGCATGTCCTATAACAGCTGGTTTTGTTGCCCATACAAGAGCTTTTCTTTGCACAACTATTCCTCTCTACGTCTGCCCACTTGACTGTGTTGAAAACTGGTCCTTTTCTGTAAACCATCTAAAATTCATGGTACAGAAAACTACATGTAGACGAAAAGCATGCTTGCAGATCCTAAAAGGTACCACACATCCAACTTATGTAAATTTCACTGAGGCTGGAGAAGCAGCATCAGTGAATGCTGAACTGGCATCATTCTCCGGCTGAATGATGATGAGAGGCCGTGATGTGATGCCAATATATGTAATTTGTGTGCAGCTGGCAGGGAGGAGTTGAGGAAGACCGCAGGTAGGCAACCCAAATCCAAATGTTGCTTTCTCCTGTGTGCCCTTCATCATGTAGCAGTGCCTGTAAAATATTGGGTAGGCAGAAAACTGCCACCCTGGAAGAAATAGAGGATTACAGAGAAAGATGAGTCATGCGATTGCTAGGCAATATTATTTGGTTTGTATTTCCTCACACTAACAAGTGGAGATTTGGTTCAAAATGCAAAAAGTGCTGTGAGAGATTAGGGTGTGATGTTATATAAGAAAATGATTCTTAGAATGATATTTGCAAGCTAACAATCTTAGTTTTGAGGCACAACATTGCAGGTGCTTTGCAACAAAAGGATAATGGATATAAACTCTTGAGTAAGTTTTTAGAGCCTTTTGCTGTTGTTCTTCACTCTTTGTAAACGATTTAATTCCCTTCTACCTGCCTTTTCCTAAGACCTCATGGGTGCAATGGTGTAAAATTAGCTGCTGAAGCTTTGGAAGGAAGCTCCAGGAAACAGATGATGTGCTTTCAGGCTAGACTGTCAAAACACTTCCTCAGCAGATCAGATTTATTCTGTATTGGATATTCAAAAGGGAAATAGTAAATTATGTTGCTGTGTCCCTTGGCTGAGGAACAAACCAATTTGAATTGAATGCATTATGCTGGAACAGGGAATCCAGTATTTCTCTGGGGTGGGCTGTGGCTGAAGTTGTTCGCTTTGTCCTAGATTCTGGAGTGATTGTCCAGAGAGATGATTTCACGTAGCTCTATAATGAACGACATTTGGAAGAAGCTCCTTCAGGAATGCTAAAAATATCTTGCTCTATTTAGTCTTTTTTTTCCCCTGTTCTAAGCAGGTCAGATGGCTTGACAGGAAGAATTTTTTGAAAATAAGAAAAAAAAAAATGGAGGTGTGTATCCTTGCATCTATACTGGGGGTATATGAAATTGCTGTCAAGAAAAATTTCTAGACTTTTTTACTGTAATGGTATCTTCAGGACTTGATTTAGGCCTTTGTCCTATCCTCAAGTAAGCATATTAAGGACAAGGTTCTTCTCTCTGATGTTTTTCCAGGCATCACTTGTGGCATTGTATCTTTATTGTATAATTATTGGATTATGGTTTGTGCTGTAATCTGTGCTGTAATCTATCTTCTGGTGCTGTGGTGTCCACCCAGGCTGCCCTAGGTCTGTGCCATTGGCTAAATTGCTTTATAACCACGCCTCCAGAGCCCTATATAATCCCCTACACGAGGCTCGCCCTGTCTCTCTGGCTGGCTCTCCGGCACCGAGTTCCCCTTGGCTCTTCCCCCCCGTTCAGCCTCTCGGGCTCTCGGAGCCCCGGGGCAGGACCGGACCCACCGGCCCCGGTCCCGCCGCCTCCCCGGCTGCTGCCGCACTGGCACAGCCAGCGGAGACCGGGGCTGGGGCTGCAGGAGCCAGCAGGAGCCAGTGTGCTCCCACCACGTGGTGTGCCACCTGGTTCGCCTCTCCTGTGCTACGTTGTTGCCTCTGCCTAGCTGTTGATGTTTAATCAATAAAGCCTCAGAGAAGCAAGCAAGCCTGCCTCTCTCTCTTGTCCGTCCCGCCCAATGCCGAGCCGAGGATGGAAGAAGCCCCAGCCGAGCTGAGGAGCCCGCCCGCCCGGGAGGGACCCGGGCTCTCGGGGTTCCCCAGTAGGGGCTCCGCCGCTCCCCGCCCGCAGTGCTGACCGAAGAGGCACACTGCCGCAATCACTAACATCCACACTCATTGGCAATGTATTTCCCTTTCTTATAGAGCAGCAGTGTGTGGACACACTGAACTATTGCATCATTATCAGGAAAAGGGTGGGGGTCACACTCTCTCTGACCTTACACCTCTCAGGGCAAGAGGCTGCTGTAACTACGTGTTCTGGTCAGATTTTAGAAAGAAAGAATTTATTCTTCCTGTGAAAAAACAGATGGTGGTGTGAATACTGACATACATGTCACAGTGCACCCTCTTAGGCCCTGCCCAAGAGGTCAGACTGTATGTGAACATTGTCATGAAGTTCACTGCAAGGGACAGGTACAGGTATGGGGGGGATGTTGTCTTAAGGGAGTGGTAGCCTGGTTTGAAGTAAGGATAACCAAGGGCATTATTGGAAAAATTTGGAGGCCTATACATCTATTGTCTCAGAATGTGAATTTATCTCCACTCTTTTGATATTGATTTTTTAAACTGAAATATCTCAGTTGTTTTGTATTAACAGGTAGGTTGTGTTTTTTTTTTTTTTTT
>WEZZ01018996.1:40840-51424 GCA_013400585.1 Chloropsis cyanopogon | reverse complement strand
GCCCGGGAGGGACCCGGGCTCTCGGGGTTCCCCAGCAGGGGCTCCGCCGCTCCCCGCCCGCAGTGCTGACCGAAGAGGCACACTGCTGCAATCACTAACATCCACACTCATTGGCAATGTATTTCCCTTCCTTATAGAGCAGCAGTGTGTGGACACACTGAACTATTGCATCATTATCAGGAAAAGGGTGGGGGTCACACTCTCTCTGACCTTACACCTCTCAGGGCAAGAGGCTGCTGTAACTACGTGTTCTGGTCAGATTTTAGAAAGAAAGAATTTATTCTTCCTGTGAAAAAACAGATGGTGGTGTGAATACTGACATACATGTCACAGTGCACCCTCTTAGGCCCTGCCCAAGAGGTCAGACTGTATGTGAACATTGTCATGAAGTTCACTGCAAGGGACAGGTACAGGTATGGGGGGGATGTTGTCTTAAGGGAGTGGTAGCCTGGTTTGAAGTAAGGATAACCAAGGGCATTATTGGAAAAATTTGGAGGCCTATACATCTATTGTCTCAGAATGTCTCTTTTAATATTGATTTTTTAAACTGAAATATCTCAGTTGTTTTGTATTTANTTTTTTTTTTTTTTTTATGTATGTACTTTGGCTTAGAAATATGCAAACTAGTTTTCCTTTGATAAGAATCCTCAAGATATTTTTTATGAGACTCAGTTTCTTGATTTTTATGCTGTGTCTGAAAACAGATTCATAGGTTTTGAAGACAGAGAGGACCGTTGGGATCACCTAATCAGATCACTTATGTAAGACTTCCTTGAATTATTTCTGTTTGGGACTAGAGGAAGTCTTTCAAAAACAATAAAGGCAAAAATAGTCCAGTCTTGATTTTAAGTAGAGATTTCCTTTATTAAAAAATAAGTTACTTTGATTTGTTGTGTTTCATTCAATCCACAGCATTTTAAGGCAGTTTGAGTTCCTCTGATTTTCATATTTTTAAATTATAAACTTGCAAACAAACTTGATTCATGAGAAATAGGGTTAGGAGAGCCAGTATTTGCTATGTCTATGTAACCTTTCCTCAGCTTTGGTTCTTCTCTCCTCCCTAGATACTCCTGGTTAGCCCAGCTGAGCAAGGCTCTACTGTGCCACGCTAATTCAGAAGGGTGTGTGCGTTGAGTGCCCCCTTGTCAAGTGGACTTGCTGCTGCTGCTTTCCGCCTGCTTTTCCACAAGTAGAGAGCACTAAATTAAATCTCTCAGCCACAGTTTTTTTACAAAACTTTGAGATTTCTATCCAGTGTCTAAACTTGAAAATGTCCAGCCAATTCCAAGCTGTCTGGGGACAGGTGCAGGCAGTAGGGGAGCAGCCATATTGGTGATGGTCATGGCTAAGCCCCATTCCCTTCCATGTCTAAGTGACACCTGGAAAATCTTGGGAGCTGGAAGAGTGAAAGATGTAATACTTCTAATTATGGCTTTCAGTTCATCCCACAGATTTAGATCTTCTCTGTTTCTGCTTCATGAGGGTTGTAAACTTTGCAGCTGGGTTCCATTCACGGAGGGTGTAATCATGATTGTCTTTGGGAAGTTTGAAGTTGGAGTATGCATATTGTGCTCTCTCTAATCATGGTGTCCATATCTTTCTCTGCCAAGACAGCATGATTTTTCTCTCTGGGCTTTTTCATGGCAACTGGAATAGTCCATTTTCGAAATTTGTTTTCAAAAGCCAAATCTGTTGTATCATTTAATTTAGTAAATCTAACATAAATCGAGAATTCAATACCACATGGTCATGGTGGATGCAGAATTTCACAGACATTAAGATGTTCTATGACTTTTGGATTTGCTGAGAACTTTAATTGTAAGAGACACCAGACACTAACAAGTATGGAAACTGAGCTGCTGCTGTGTTGGTGAAGGAGAAAATATTCCTCCAGGTCATGGGTGAAGTGATGAAGCAACAAACTGAAGGGAGTCAACAGCACACTGCCCATGAGCAATTACTTTTGGACTGTGGCTATAATGACTTTCCATATGTTACTGAAAAGACCTTCCATCTTTATTATAGACAGAACTGGCAATAACAGTAAGAATTAATCTCATTACTGAAGGTAGAGTCTATTTGGGCAGTTATCAACATTCATTTAAATTCCTCTGTTGGAGATTTAAACTGGCACAGGCAACTATTGCTGAGGTCATAAGAGCTGCATTTCCCTTGTCCTAAGATGGCCAGCTGGTCTGTTGTGCTGCACGTGTACATGCTATTTTTACAGCACTGTCTGTTGTTGCCAGTGGTGATGATCCAGAGCACTCCTGCCCAATGGCAGCAGGCTTTAGGAATGCAAGCTATTTCATGATTCTTTGCCTTTTCACACGCAGAAATAAAAGTAATAATTGCCTTGGCTGGCTTGTATAAGGGACCATTAAAATAATCAAATAGAGAACATTGAACTCACATGCTGGAAGCCTGATTATGAATGGAAATGAAATTAAAAATAGTTGCTGTCATGTCCAAAATAGCAGAGGGCAAATTAATGTTTCTGTCTCTGTTGTTTGATGTGACAGCATGTTTAAAGATCTACCATTTAATCCAGTGACAGGGAGGACAGTCACATTAACAAAAAACAAGTACTGTCATCCTCTTTCTGGCATTGACTTTAAATTCAGTTGTGAAATTATCCCACAGCTTGAAAGGGAAGGTGCTTGCATTGACTGTCTGTGAAGATGGCATTCTGAATTGGGTCCTATATACATGAGTAATAAGCTATGTGGAAGGATGCATGCTTTTCTGAAGCATATATGCAAACTTATTGCACTTTTCAGAAATTTACAATCATGTAGGGAGGAATTGTATATACATTATATATGTTGGCTTCCAGGTTTCTTTATGAATTTCCTATCTTGGTATGAGGTCAAATTAAGGAGAATCACAAAAACTATAAAAAGGTTGACTTTTTTCAGTCTAGGCTCTAGCCATGTTGACTGAAGACAGGTCCCTAATACTTCAGCATGGCCCACTGGTTGCAGCTTGCAGTGTGCACAGCTCTTCACTGGCACATGGAAAGAAACTGTCTGAATTTCCTTGCACCTCAGCTCTCATGAGTCTTAGGTTAATGATTGCTAGCATGCAGATAGTGAGGAGCACCACAAGATGCTTCCATGTTTATCTTGCTTGATTCTTGACAAAATTTTATACAGCTTAAACAGCTCTGGATTTCTCTTTGAAACATGTAACTAGTTAGTTCATGAGAAATTCAATCTCAGAAGCTTAGGTTTGACTTTCATGTTCTTATTAAAATACTAGGGTAGTTTAGGAAACTTCTTTTTCAGCACTAACCATAGTGTTGCCTCTTTCCTGTCATGCACATGCATTTGGGTTGTTTGGTTTTCAGATTCTGTTTGCCACACAGAAGTGTGCACGCAGTTAGTTCTAAGCAGTATAAAGGTGTGAATGAGCAGCTGAGAGCAGAGATGGATTAAGATTACTTGTGCAGTATTGTTGCTGAAAGTGTAACCACAAGCTCAAGCTCTTGCTGCTTCTGGTAGCAAGTCCAGTTTCTAGGTCTCTTTGGGTGGTGACTGTGGGAGGGAAGGCTAAAAACAGCTAAAAGGCATTACATAACTTAAAATGCTTTATGTCTTGAGTTTGCTGGGGTTATGACTCTGGTTTATGACACCTTCATAATGAAGTGGGGGAAACAGAAGATGAGATTCTTGCAGGCAGTGACAAACTCATTGAAAGAAGGACGTTATCAATGATCCTTTGTTATAATAGTGTGCCCCTGTGCAGGGCTCTGGCGATGTTTCTCTGGACCCTGGTTTTGTTGAAAATTTACACAATCTGGATGATGACACATTTCAAGTTTGTGGGTAACACCCAAGTTTAGGAACGTCTAAAATTCGAAGAGAAATTGAAGAAATATTCTGAAGAAATGGGATGTATTTCTATAGCAGTAAGTGCAGAGGAGGATGATGTGAATAGGCTGCAGTGCAGATGCAGGACAGTGAACAGCGAAGGTAGTTTTTTAACAGAAAAGAGTTTGGTACAGTCATGGCTAAGAAGCTGAACAGGCATCAACAGGGTTGTGTGATTGCAAGGAGGATGAAGGCAGGTGCTTTGCAAGGTTCTAAAAGCTTTTCAAACTGCATAAAATGAACTTTCTGATCTCAAATTATTCTCCTGGGTTTAAATTTTTGTTGTAGGTATAATCAGTTGGGTAGAAGAAGTAAAATAGAGGCTTAAGGGATTGAAGAAACATCTGCATGGAATATTGAAATCAGATTTTCTTAACCTACATGAGAAAGGAAATAATAGATTTTGAAATATGTACCAAGCAGCTGCAAAGAAGTAAATTTGGTAACCATGGCCCTGGCAGGTAGGAGAGGAAGTTAATGGGCATAAACTATAATAAGAAAGGCTTAGGTTGGTTCTACTGGTAAAGACAGATAGATGGTAAAGAACTGGTAAAAATTGTCTGGGGAAGCTGTAAAGGACCTCCATTAATAGAAATTCCAGTAGATTAGAGAACCATCAGGCAGGAAAGACATAGGTAGAGCTCATCTTGCCTTGGGGCAACAGCAAGTCATTGGAATAATCTCAATGACCTTTTGAAGACTTTTGCAGTCTAATTTTTCTATTATAACCAGTTACCCATCCTTTTTGAGCAGTAGTATAACATGGCCAAACTCTAGAAAAAATGCTTCTTTATGTGCATTTTGCTCTAGACATGATCTACTACCCTTTGCAAGTTACAGCTGATGCCTCCCAGGTATACTGACTCACTGGCCATGGCCAGGAGCTGTGCCCACTGGCACCATCTTTTCAGTTGAGAAAATCAATGACATTACATAGAGGGAGAGGCAAGCAAAGTGTACATTAGTACAACGCTTTCTTTCAAGGCCAAATGGACAAAAAATTAGTTAGTTAATTAAATTGCTAATAAAAACATAATTTGGCTTTGGGTGTCAGCTTCAGAAAAATATCTGTATTCATAAATACCTGTTTATTTTGTCATTTATGTGTTGCCTCTTTATAAAGCTAATAAGATGTCAAGCCAACTGTAATCCTGTTTAAATTTGAGATAAGAGGTGTTAAACAGACTGAGAATTGTCACAAATATTTGATTTCTGACATGGCCAAACAAATTTAATTTTTAGGATTGTCTGATCACTTTTCTTTCATTGTATATTACATTAGGTCTTTGCTAAGCATGTATTTGTGGGAGCTATCTATGATTGCCTCTGTGTGAGGACCTGATGCTGATTTGAATAAAAATGGGATGCAAGATGACATACAGTATTCATTGTTGAACTTGGAGCTTTATTGATGCCAAAGCTGGTGCTTTTTCCAGGAAAATGTGGGGAATGATGGAATGGCTAGACACGATAAAAATCAGTGCATATGTCCTGTTTCTGTCTTGAAATGAAGAGGCACAAAATATCAGAAAGATTTGGGAATGAACTCCAAATAAAGCACCTGAACCTTCCACAAACCAAACTATGTCTCTTGAGCTTCTTCCATATTCCCCACATTTTCCATCTATGCAGAGCAAAGTTGTCTAGTTATAGTGCCTGCAGCAAAATTCTGACACTTTTTCCTGCAAAGCTTTGTATTCAGGATGGAGTCGCTATACCAAACCAGGAGTACAGCTGCCTGTGGTATTCCAGCTCATGAAGGCATCAAGTGCTGGAAAGGAAAAGTGTTTGTACTTAAACCTGGTGTTTGTGGTGGTGCATGTGCTGTGAGACTGTGTTCTGGAACACAGTTCCTCATTCATGAACTCTCACATAATGCTTTTAGGGAAACTGACCTTCTCATCTGTTGATGACTTTTAAATATCTGCAGATTTAGAGGAAGGATGAAGGATTTTTTTCTCTTTGCAGATATGCTGTCTTTTCTTCCCTGCATCTAAAGTATATACATTTAAGCAGAAAGACAGAATTGTATAGGCCCATTAAATAGCTTAGTATGTGTACCCTGAGCTTGCAGGCTGTATATCACTGATGCCCCAAACCTTACACTAGAAACCACAGGGTCTTTTTCAGAATACAAAATTCAGATTTGTGGAAAACTGATGCTCATTTTTCTTGTGGCTGCCTAATAATGGTAGGGTATTTTCTAAGGCAAAGCCAACATTTAGCTAGTTTAATGAGTCAGAATGAGTAAACAAATCCATCTCTTTGAGCTGGCAGAATAGGACTACTTAGGAAATTGTTTTTGCTGATGCTGTTGAAACAGCAAAAATGCCTGATATGGCTGGTGCAAGAATCTGAAAATGTTACACAAGAAAGCTGCTATCACTAGGCCTCAAAAGAAAATGATAGTTGCCATTCTGACTTTATGAGGCATGTCAATGCCTGCAATGGCAGTTGCAGGAAATTGTAGTGAGGCTTTCCTCTTCTCTTCAGATTGTCTTCTAACCCCTGAGTTGCAGTCTGTTTGCTCCTGTCTGTTGCAAGTTGGTGAAAGGAAGTTTTCCTAGCAGGGCACTATGGTTTTGAGTAGATGGTGTAGGAAGTGCTGCAGAACATGCTGTGTGCTCGGGGCAGGCTGAAGCCACGCTCTCTCCTGCCCTGCACTGAGCTAAATCACATGGTGTGTGGTACTGGGGAAGGGAAATGGCCCTTGCAAATGGCCATAAAGTAACACTGCAGTTTCATCCACTCCAAAGTCATTAGAGCTGATGAATCTCTTCTAGAGGACAGCAATAAAGGCCTGGATCCTTAGCCATCATAAGCAACTGAGAAGCTCTAAACAGAAGAAGGATCAGGTCTTGTAATACAGCTTTTTTTTTTTTTTTTTCTTTCTTCATAATTAGATAACATAAAATTTGCTGTTGAACACAAATTCCATGGAGAACTGTAAGAGGCTCTGCCTCAGTGGTGACCCACCTGTCTGACCCTGTGGACAGTGTATTTTTATATGATGAAAGACACAAGACCCGTACCATCATTGGGGAACCAGCAGCATTTGAAAAGTGGATGACAGGAGGGTCCAAAGTCACTACAGAGTGTGCTCAGGGGCCCTGGAGTCATAGCATGGCTGGGGAGTGGTGGCTGGGTCTCCTAAAGCCAGGTACTGAGGTTGTTCTGCAGCCTCTGCCTCAGGAAGGCTTTGGCTCTACACAGAGTCCCTGCTTGAGCTGCTTGGAATCTACAGGCTGTGCCTGCCTGTGTCATGATTTGCTGAAGTCGTAGTGAGCAGCCTTTTCAACTGACCTTGAGCCATGGATCTCTCCAACAGTTCTGTTCTTCCTCTGCTTACTGCCTTCATCATACAAGAAATCTTGTTTTCTCATGCATGTGGATGAAATCTGTGGGAACTTGTTTCCAAACTTGAGTGGTGTTTTTCAGTCAAGTTATTTAGATGGTCCTGTAATGAATGGAAGATCTTATGGCTCTTGACCCTGGGTAGGGGTTTGCAAATCTGTTCTTCAGAGGTTTGTGATCCAGTTCATTTCCATCTTCAGTTGTAGTTACCATAGTTGTAGGGCAGTTACCAAGAAGGTTTGAGATTCAGGGGGAAGTCCCCTGTGGTTCCTATGCTGTTGTTGTGCTCTAATATCAGCCTTTATTGTCTTCCTCTGAATTTTGCTTACTTGATGGACTGTACGATTAGGTCTATGTCAGCATATTATATTTCAGAATGGAACACAAAAACGGGGTGTTATTATTCGTTAATTTAGCAATAAAAAATAGAGCTGAGCAAGGTTTTAAATGCACAGCACATTTTCTGATTTAAAGATTTGTATCATTCTGAGTCTTGGCAGATGCAGCAGAAACCAATGCAAGTTTGTGTACCCTGCTGTGAAATGGGGACATAGACTGGGAACATACTTCTGATGATACCCATCCAGCAGTGCATAGCTGATATGTGCATCTAATATTGAACTGTAAAAGAAAAGAACAGTTTTGTCACTTGTTTAGTAGGTGCTTGATTCAAAGTACTCTTGACATCTAAACGGAGATCAGATTTTGAGATGTACTTGACCATATCACAAATAACTTATGCAAATTGTGGTTTTAAAAAGATGTTTCCAAGCTGCAGATTAGTTAGGGAGGTTTTTGGGGGTTTTTTTGCATTATTTTATATTTATATATATATATATATTTTTTTTTTTTTTTTTTTTTTAAGATCCCAACGGTCAGGGACAACTAGTAACTATTTAGAAAGAACCAAATCCAAGTCATGGATGCATTTTAACCTCCCACTGTGGGACCTGGAAGTTCAGTGGGACAAAATTAAAAGCATCTCCTTGCATACAGACTATCCTTCTTTCTTTTATCCTCAGTCCCCTGAAAAGCAAAGAATTAGGGATATTTTCTGTGTCCTTCAGAAGGAAATGTGTCCTTCAAGACCTTGTGAGAATTCTAGTTGATCAATGTGAAGAAAAATGAATTTCCTATGGCACCATTTCCTATGGCACCATTCCTGCTGAATTTAATGCTTTTGGGCAGTCCATTGATCTCCATGGGACTATTCCTGTGCTGTATTTTTGGTCCAGCACTTACCAGTTTGTTCATTTGGAAAGCTGTTATAATTGTTACTGGAGAATCAGAAGGGCTGAGGCAGCATTGAAGCCAAGAAATTTGCTAACATCAATTTTTAAAATGGCTTTTTAGAATAAATGTAGAAGCCTGAAGCACCTATGATGGTGCATCTGCAATGGTTAGTGATGTTTTTCAAGCCTTTATTACTAGCAATAGTCATGAGTGGATGTTGCTGTGGCTTGACACAGGAAACTGTCAGTACCAGAGTCGTCCCTGCTATCAAGGTACTATAAGGCTGTACAGCTTCATTGCACCACTGTTACAACTTGCATCCTGGAATTTGGCAAGCTGGAGCAGTTCTGAGGTTGCATGGTTCAGCCTGTATGTTCTGAGCATGCAAAAAGATATCTGAGTACATATAATGATAGTTCTATGCAATCTGTCATCTAGGCTTTTCTATTTATTAAAAGGAGAGTGCAAGAAATAAATCCTTCTCTTGCTGGTAGTAATTATCTCCAAATTTGGAGAAGCATAAAGAAAAGTCCGAGCAAGATTTTTGCTTTATTTAAACTCAAGTTACTTTTCTCTGCACTGCTGGTGGTTTATCTAAAATGATACCACTTACTGAATTCTTGTGGCTGAAAATAAAGTTTGAAAAACTTGGTAAGTGATTTTCTACATTTATGCATGCACATGTAAACCTATAAAGACACCATTGAGACAGGTTTCATGTTCTGCAAATGATCTACATGAAGATTTCATTTCTTATTTTGTCATAGTTACAGACTAGTCTGTTAGATTTGTCAGGTTGCTGTTTCCAAATGAACCCTTTGTTGTGACATCCAGATTTAGTGTTCTGATCCTTTCAAATGTAGTCCAAAGACAGACTAAAGACTAAGAAGCCACACAGCTGCTTAAATTCAAACATCTTGCTGGAGTGCAAAGCCAACCTTTCCTATCCTTTTTTAGAAAGATGATAGGTGACAATGATGGCACTCAGTCACTGTCATGTTGGGAAATGCTGTGATGTATGTTGTTAACGTTACACTATTTAATTTTGGAAAGTCTCTGCCTCCTCTGTAATTACTTCTCTGTGAAGATGTTGGTTTGCTGAGTTGATATCAGCTTCTTGTCCTGGATGTGGTGGTGTGTGCCTCTGCCATGGGGTCTGGTGGCAGCTACCCCACTGCTCCAGTCAAACATGGGCTGCATTTGTCTTACATAATACAAAGTATGGTAATGTGGGTTTTGTGCACCTGTCTCAAATCTCAACCCTGTAGCAGAAATTGAAAACATGTTCTGCATCTGATTTCTTCTTCCCAATACTTGTACACTGACAGTGGAAAATTAGGAGCAGGAGAGCTTTTGGCATATTGAGAGGAGAACCAGTAGTGGAGACCAAAAGAGAGGGATCTTGGGGATACACTTCCTTCATGTGCCTCTGGCAAATGTGAAAAATGCTGTGCTCCTGCAGAAACATGCTTTGCTTTTTAGATGTTTTTCGTATGTATAACCTGTGAGTTATAGATATGAAATTTCTTTCTTCAGTATTTGTATATTGTGTGTTTTTAGGAAAGCTGCAAAAGATCAGGGTATTGATGATGTTTGTGAAGCATGTCTATTTGAACCTGACATCATCAAGATGCCTACAGGACTCTGTTAGTGACAGGTGACTGACTTCTCTGGACACCAAGGATTCAGCCCACTTGTGCTTTCTGCTGGGAATTTTGACAATAGGGATTACAACTGATAAAGGTTTATGAGGCTTTCTATAATACAGGCCTTTCCCTGTTAGGGTGGTGTGGAGAGGCCTTGATTTGGCAAGACCTTTCTTGTACTTTTTCCTTAATTCAGTTCTTGAATGTGAAGTCACAGTCTGTCCCTCTTCATTTAACTCATGGACATGATCAATACGATACTGAAAACTTTTGTGTCTGCACGATTCTTTATAAGATCAGAACTCCTAAGTTTTGGTTGCCCATCTTCCAAAAGTGGATTTTTTTTTTTCCAAAGCAACATAAATGAGTAGGGCCACAGATGCAGACCTGAATGATGCTAGAGAAACATTTGCCACAAAAAAGGTTGACAGGATCAAAACAACAAAAGGCTAAATTTAGATCTGCGTTACTTTATTCAA
>WEZZ01018996.1:4722-21173 GCA_013400585.1 Chloropsis cyanopogon | reverse complement strand
GAGCACCTGAGCAACTCCAGTGAGCCCCAGAACAACTCGGTGGGCCACGTTGGTTGCAGCATGGGGCAAGCTCCGGCTCGAGGAACTGTAGTGGACTGCGTCAGCTGAGACACCAGCCAGGGGCCCTTCAGCGAGTGGCCTTTGGTGGATCAGTGCCCCTGGGAGATTATTCCGCTTTTTTGTCGGTAGTACTCCAGGGGGGAAGTGGCAACCCTCTAGCACCTGAGAGGATCGCTTCCTGGGTAGGGGACCTCTCCCTGTGGGTTTTTGTTCCTGAGACCAACAGAGTGGTGAGTACCCCGGTGGACTGGGGCTGACCAGGTTGGGGGCTCACAATTGAGAAGAAGGGGGTTTGTATTTAATTTCCAAGGGGTTAGAGTCCTCTAAGGACTCTGCACCTGTTTTTTCAGTTCAGTTCAGTTTCGTGGGGTTGGGATTCCCCTATGGACGGATTTTAACCTCAAGGGCAGAAAGTTGTGTTTTGGGGGTTGAGAGTCCCCCGGGTGTAGTGGGTATCCAGGTGGACTGGGGCTGACCAGGTCGGGGGCCCACATTTGTGAAAGAGTGGACTGAAGGTGGTCTCAGGACCTTCTTTCTTAGTTTTTCATTTTACCGCAGCGGAGGGCGGATTATTGCTGCAGCCGGCGGGATGGGTGCTGATCTGCCGGCACAGCAAGGGGAGATTTTTTCCAAGTTGGGGATACCCTTGGTGGGGGGGAGGGGGAAGGTTATTGTTAAAGGGATTTGTACAATGCCTGTTTCTTCATTTTCCCCAGATGTCTCGGGGGAAAGTGGAGGAACAGTCAACTTAGTTTTCCTAAGTTAATACCCAGACTCCTCTTTCCCCATCCCTTAACCCTAAGTCTTTTTCCCCTACACTGGGAGGACTGTGCAGAGCAACCCACAAAGCGCAGGGTGGCCAGCAGTGCTTGCAGTGCCTTTGCCCCCCTGGCTCCCCACAGTCCCCTCAGTGCCCTTGCCCTGGCAGTAAGGCGCCGGCTGTCAGGGTCCCTTTCCTAATCCCTCAACCCACTCCCTCACTCCCAGTTAATAACTCCCAAATTGTTTTCTAAAGTAGTTTATTCCCTATCCCTCAAAATAGCCCTCGAGGTGCACAAGATGGCAGTAGCACCTGGCTTGGCCCTTCCCTGTGCTTCTCCTTCCCAGAACCCTTTTCTCCTTGCTTCTTCCAACCCCTTCCTCTCCTCAAGCCCTGTTGGAAGCTGCCATTTTGGGTTCTTCTCCCAAAATGGCAGTGCCCATATTGAAGCTTCGCTGACAACAAATTAAAATAGCAAAACTACATCACCTTTCTAAAGACTTGTTTTACCATACCAATTTATTTTACAAATTGTAAATTTTTCTCTAATCCTTCCTAATTCAATTATAAGCTTTACTTTTGTGTTTGAAACAATAATGTGTCTTTCTTTTGTACTTCATATGTTATTTATCATTGCATTAAACCTAATATCTTGTATGTACCCCATTTATATGTACCTGTATATGAGTTGTATATTACAGAGAGAAAAGCAGCAAAGACAAACAAAGCAACAACTTAAACCAAAAGTGCTGCATTTACTGGTTAAAAAATTCTAAGAAAATGTTCCTGAACACCTGCTAGAACAGAAGAAAAAGAAATAGAGACCACAAAGAAGAAGAAGGAAAAAGAACTAATCAAAGAGACCTTTTAAAATGAAGACCCCTTTATTAAGACTGTTTGCCATCCCTGGTTTAGTTAAAGTTTTATAATTATTACTGTTTGTAACTATTCTTTTACAAGTTGTTATCATTTCCTTATATGTTCTCACCTCAGTCATTTTTATAAGTTATTATCTCTGATCCCGCCCCTTTGTAGTCCTTATTTCCCTGTTTGCTGAATAAATAATTTATTTCTTTCCCCAAACCCCTTCTTTCTTTCTAAACAAGAAAGGGAGAGATGTTGTGGTGTGTTTTTATTGTTTCTTCAATTGTTATTCAGTTTTGCATATTTTATCTGTAATGGATTGTTCCTTTCCTCCTGTGTCCTTGGTTTCACCCTGTTTGGCCATCCTCCCAAAGACCTGCCTTTTGCTCCTGAATGTTCCCTGTTCCTCCTACCACTGAATGTCAATCCTCCCTTATACCTGCCCCTTTCTCTAGAGAATTCCCTGTCAGTTTTGTATCCTTTGAAGCCCCATTAGTTTGTTTAAACTGCTCTCCTCCCCTGTAATCCCCTATTGGTTTAAACACTGTATCCCCCACCTTGTGTTCTCCCCTGTCTCTTCCCCATTAGTTAAAGTTCTGTACCCTCCCCTGGGACATCCCCCATATAGAAGTTGATACATGCCTTTGTTCTCGTCTTCCTGTCCCTGACCCTTCAGGGAAATAAACACCTTTGGAAAACATACAGAAGACCTCTCCCTGATTCCTTGCCTCTACCCTCAGTGCAGCCCAATCCCCAACGCGGTTTCCTCGTGCTGCAGAGCAGTCGTGACCCACAGCCGCACCCCGGATTCACCGGCTCTCTGGGGACAGCCCGCTCCCGCTGACCGTGTCGGGAGCTGGCCAGGCTAAAGAAATCTGGCACCGCAGCAATGGTGTAAAAACCCTCTCTTTCACCTGCCTGCATTCCCTCTCAGGAATGAAACTGCACTTAAAACTTGCTTGCTTTTCTGAACTGGCTTTTCTTTCTCTTCCTTTCATTTGTTAGCTGATAGTTAACTTTTCGTAGTAGCGAGCAGTTGCTTCAGGAGTATTCTCCTAGAACCATAAAGGACTGTATTTAACACTTCTCTGGCTGTACCAAAAGAATTTACAGTTTGAGCCTCTTAAAATGCTTACATCACTTGTTTTTGTGTTTTGCAGAGAACTACTGAAATAATAAAAATAATCTGGATGCTCTAATTTGCCATTCACTATTTGATATTTGCATTTCTGTTTCTTTTAAACCCTGGCCAATCACATTCATGTTTGATTGCTACATCTCACAGATCCAGTAGCTGTTACACAGATGTTAATGGCAGACTTTCTGCAGCAGGCCTTAGCACAGGCAGAGGAAAATCTTCAGAATTTGGCCTGTTGATTCCTTCTGTTGGTAGCAGCTTTCTGGGTTTTTCTTCAAGACTTCCAACCTTGTTTTCCATTTCTTTAAATGAGAATTAAATCACTAAACTTTGCAAACATTTTGAGTAGAGTTAATTACACTGATAGTGATTTTGGCATAATTTTTGCACAGATTAATCTGTTCTCACTTGCTTGGGCTAGCATGGGGGAGTGCTGTTGGGATAAGTGGATGCAGATTGTACTCCCCTGGCTCAGTTTTCCTGCCCTGGAATGCCTCTTGACTGCAGCCAGTCTGAACAAGATCCCAGCCCCTGTGGGGAACTGAGGTGTTAGCACAGCTACTGTGAGCTGCTCTTGCCACCAATGGCTGGGTCCTCTGCAGCCCAGGGGGAGCACACAGGACTGAATAAAAGTTTTTGATCTTGTTTGTTTCTAAATTTAAAATAGCACCAAGCAAAACATGGTTGGACTGTCAGATTTTTGGTTTTGATCTTGTTCCTTAAAACTTCTAGTAGAGAAATCCTCATCTCAAATGAAATGAATTAAAATACTGTCACACCCATAGCACTGACATTTTTGGGGGCTACAAATAGAATTGGAAGGGTGTTTCCATATGCTGGAAGGAGTCACATGATTCTCTCCAGGGCAGCCTGAAGCCTGAAAATCTTTAGTGTGTAGGACACAATAGCTATACACAGACCCATAACTATGGTACATTTCAGAGTGTGTTTAGAAGTTGATAGCAGTTGATTTTGAGACTCTTTCAGGCTTTCGTGTAAAATGTACTTTGTTAACTCAATATCTTTTAAGTAAGTTTTACTGGTGTCACTACTAAACATAGCTGTACAATGAGGAATTTGGAGGGAAAACCAGGATGATGGTATCCCTTAGCTGAAATAGCAGATGTATTGTGCATATCAGCTCCAAGAAGGGTAAACATGTGTCCAAGGTCATGGTTTCACCCTTGGCTGACTGAGGTCCTTAGGGGAATTTTGGTTTTGCCAGAATGTATTCAGTCTCTGAGAGTTGCACATCATTTCCCAGGTGCCTCTTGTTTTTTAAAGTCCAGCTTTAGAAAGCTCCATGTTCCAAATTGCCTCTTTCATAATCAGCTTTGGCAGACTGTGCTGCAGAAGTATTCTGTGTTTTAGTGGACCCTCCACACAGGAAAAACCCAACTTGCATTCCTGAAAAGAGACTGTAATAGAGAGGGGTGCTGCAGCAAGTACAGATGTGCATTATCAAGTATTGATTTTCTACAAATTTTTACTGATTTCTGTTTAGATGAGGAGATAAATGAATATCTAAAAGGTCAATAAAAGGAGAAACTGCCACATTTTTAGAAGAGAATCAGCTGTTGCACAATTTCAGCTTGTCCTGATGTAGGGCGAGAAGAATCTCACTATAGTTTCAGAAACTGCCTTGAAGCTTTGCAATGTGGTTTTTTTTTCTTCCTCCTCTGTCACTTCCTATCTTTCTGAATAAGCTGCTTCCTGCTACCCCAGAACATTCAGTGCCACCCCTTAATTTACAGTTAGGAATGCAGACACGAGGGAAGGCGAGGGGATGAAATATGGTGTCAAGTTTGTATCTGCTCACATTTCACACACTAAGGAGACAAGCCCCTTTGGCCAGTTGCCATGGGGAATTTTCTTGCAGAAGTAAATAAGTCAGAACAGAAAGAACTCAGATTCATACTACCCCAGCTGCAGAATGTCATTAAGTCTCAAAGGGTGCTATGTGCATTGTGTGAAAGGAATTTTGTAATCTGGCTGTAACTGTAGTTGCAAAACTATGTTTGAGTTTAAACCTTTATTTTGAACTTTTAATTATTGGCTTGTTTCTTGCATTCTGATTAAAGCATACATTTTCTTATAAATAGTTTCTATTTTTAAACCAGAAGAAGGTTTATATTAAACATTTCAATAGCAGATGAGTGGTTGATTCTGTTTTGTTTTCTTGTTTCTTCCCATGCCAACTTTGACCTAACCTCCATTTCCTAATTCACTTTTTAAGGGTGCTTGAAAAGGGAATTAAATCTACCAGGGCACACAAAATATCAAGTAGATGGCTTTTCATTTTAAAGTGTCATTCATTATCCAACTTTGTGATCCCAGTAATCTTCAGAAACTTGAGCATAGAAGGGGCTGTTTTTTTCTCCCCCCTCCCATTTTTTCCCCTTTTTTTAATTGGTTTGTTTTGTGTGGGGTTGTTTGCGGGGGGGGTGGGGTGGTTTGTTTGTTTGTGGTTTTGTTGGTTTTTTTTTTTGTTTTGTTTTTTTTCCCCTTAAAACATTGAAGTGTTCCACTAGTAGGTTTTTTTTCTTCAGTTCTTTTTCAGTGTGAGTTACATGAGTATGGCATCTGTGAAGTTGGTCCTGGTATACATGGGAGGAGTCTCATGCTGTGGCTTCATAGTTCCTCATGGAGGACACAATAGGTTTTGTTTTGGTGGGGTGTCTTGTGGTGCCAGTACTTCTCCGATTTGGTGAAGGAATGGGGAACATGTATACCTTTAGCACTGATTTTTGAAGTAAAACCCATTATCTGGATGAAACAAATATCTACTACAAAATGGCGTTTTTAACATTGCCATTTAATCAATTTCTATGTATCTGGAATGAAACACAATGGCACAACTTGCATTACAGCTTTTCTTTAAATGTTTTGGACGTTGTAGGTGCCATGAATTGCCTGGAGAGAGGTTGATGCCTGCAGATCTGCAGTCATTAAACCACAGGTTCATACAGAGCTTTAGGGCATCGAGCAGCCCACACAAGCCTGTTTTAACAAGGGTGGTCTTTGAACCAAATGGTCACTAAGACTGTTGTAGTGACTGCAGGGTACTTGGATGGCAGTAGGGTAGGGGATGTGTCTGCTGACCAAAGCCCTGGATTCTGGGCCCGCATGGCTCCCTCAAACCTTCCTGGCAGGTCTGACTTAGATTCATCATGTCAGAGGAACCAAGGCTTGGCTTCATCACATGCCCCTGGTCTCGCATGACATTATAGATGTCATCTATAATGACATCTTGTTAAGAAAAACTTCCAGCTAAGCTTTAAATTTCTTTGTACTTCATGGTCAGAGGGCAAAATACAGGCCAGAGCCTGCCAGCTCCTAAGCATCCTGTGTGATGCTGGCTGGCTCCGCCAAACTTCCCTGCAAGCCAGGGAAAGGGAGGTTAGGAATAAAAATACCACCTGGGTGGGAGGGAGAGCACACGTGTGTGCTTGTGTCATTGCCCATTAGCTCCCCGAGCTGCACTTTGGTGGAACGTGTACCGAGCACCACGCCAGGAGACAGTACATCCTGCTCCCAGCTCTTTCCCCCGACTATTTTTGTGCTCTCCACAACTGTTATTAAGCAAGACCACAGAGTATTTTTACAGCATAAGCAGAAGAGGTCTATGCTGCATTTTAGGGCTGTGAACCGTCAATAAGCCACGCTGAAATATAGGGATATGTAATGCCTTTATGCAATCTTAAGAACATGTCCTGGGATAAAAAGGAATTTGGATGTTGATAATATTTTGCAATGTTTGATCAAACAGATTAGTTTGCCTTTGGACCCACCTCTTCTCCTTCTTTCATTTAAAATGCTGCCTATAAAGTTTTTAAAGGGTTTATTATCCACATTTCTGATAATAGAGTTTTTATTTCACTTCGGTTTTGGTGCAGCAAGAGTTGCATGGGACATCCTAGACTGGGCACAAAGCAGTAACACAACATATTGTTCTACCTAGGCTAATAGAGCCAAGCAAATGGAAATCTTCTGACCTAAGCATGGTGTGTCTGAAACTGGGCTTGGATATCTGCTCTCCTGAGAGTCTCTGCAATGTCCCCCTTATTAGAGCTGACAAGCCAAAATATTGATTCAGGATTGAATTGCTCTTACTATAATATTGGACACTTCTAAAATGGACACATTTTAAGAATGCTTTTGCCCAAAATTTGAGCCAGCATTACATTTACACCACTGTCTTCCTGGTTTGTTTTCTAAAGAACTTTTTTTTATGCTTAAAATACATGGCTGTATATATTGCATATTTCAGCAGGATCTGTTGAATTTTAAAGTTAGAAATTTCTATCCTGAGTTATTTCCTATGCACAACTAATTGTTATAGCTGAGAAACTTTTTTATTATTGTATTCCATTTAAGAACCATTTTCAAGTTTTGATGCCCAGTTTAAACCCTTTGATGACATTAAGTAGCTGCATTTACTAGACTCAAACTTTTGAAGGATTACATTTCAACAAGGAGATTAGGACAAGGTGATATAGGTGGGTCACTGCACTTTGTAAATTATGAAGAAGGCAGCTGAAAACAGGAGGGGTTACACAGAGTGCATGCTCAGTACTGTGCCCATAAGGATGCACATGGGATTGTAACCAGGTGTGCTCCAGAGTATTTCTGTTCATCATGCTGTGGCAGTCCCTCTATGGAAATTTCTTGGGCTGTTTAGATCTGGAATTCATATAGAAGACAGAGAGCTGCCTCCTTTTGAGGATTTAACAGTAAAATTTTCAAATTGCTTTTTTTTTTTTTTTTTTTTAAACCCAAGGTGATACCAGAGTAAGTGATGGGAAAATTTGGTCTTTCATTCCTCAATTTTTCTTAGTCTCAGGCCCTTTTGAGTTGTGCTTTTATTTTGTATTGGCAATTACTGTCCATTAAAGCCCAAGGTCTGGAAGAACAGCGGTGGAGGGAAAGAAGGAACTAAATTATCTCTGAGTTATTTCAGTCCACTTTTAAAACATGCAGTAAGCACTAAGAGAAAGGAAGTTAACGACCTATTTTTGTGAGATGAGGCAGACAGGAGATTTTGAGGAGTGGAGCTGAAGTGCCCCATAGCAGACAAAGTAACTGCTGAAGAGCCCTGCTTCCTCTTTTGATATTAACATATCCCACTTTAAGAGGGTTTTTTTGGGTGGAATTTCAATGTGGCAGCTGATGCAGAGTTAACAAAGACGAGTTAAAACTTCCCCTCAGGTAGATGGTGGATGCAGGCCTAGCATGCCTGGGTGTGAGCCGGGGGTGCTGGAGACCCCCGCAGCGCCCGGGCACCGCCGGCCCCGCCGGGCTGGGCTGGGCCTGCTCCCCTTGGCCTGCTCCGGGTGAGTCAGATCGCTGTGGTGTTATTTGGCTGATCTGCCTCAGCTGCTGGCTTGAGTATTTATACGCAGAGGAGTGTGTGTGAGTGAGTGGAGCAAGCTAGGGAGCAACTGCAGGGTGGCTCAGCTGGCAGATGCGGGGTGAGGCCGGGGCCGGGCTGAGCATCACCGGCTGTGGGAGCAGGGTGAGCACCAGGATGTCTGTTTAGCGTCCTAGGAATGCACAAATGCATAGGGATGAAGATGTATTGTCCAGAACTTTCAGGTTCCTCTTTGACCCCTTCTGTAAGATGCAGGATTCTGAAATCCTGCTTCTTGTCATGCCTTGGTTTTCTTTTCTAAGGAAGAAATGTTCTTGGAGGTGGATGAATGAAGTCTTGACCCATGCCCCACTCTCCTCTGTGAAGTGGTGTGGCTGAGGGCAAGGGTGTTCTTCCTCAGGGGGTAGACAAGCTCTGCTCTATGCCCTCCCCACCTTTAACACGGGAGGAATAGCAAATCCTAGTCTTTTCTGCTTTCCTTTCCAGCCACACCCTTTTCCCTTTCTTGCAGGAGGGACAAGCCTCAGCCCCTGTGCAGAAATCTGCAGCCTTGCCAGACTCTCCTTTTTCCCTTCATCACCTGCCCAGTGTTGCTGCCAAACTTCTGTCATCCTTGCAGAGAGAAGGAGTTTTTTATTTTCACTGAGGCAGCAGATTTGGGTTTTGCCTGCACACCCATAATGGTTGCTCTGGCTCTGCTCCTGTCCTGGGTGCACTTCAGAATTTCTACAGGCTCCCCATGTAGTGGCAGCTCCCTGGGTGGCCTGGAGAAGATGGGTCAGTGTGGCAGTGGGGCTTGTGCATTGCTAGCAAAGGTCCTGACCATGGTGGGTAAGCCCCTGTGGAGAACCTGCCAGCAGATTCTCGGTGCGATCTCATGCTCAGAGCAGTGCAATGCAGAGTCCGGAGTGTGGGGATGGGATTCAACACTGACTTTATCTGCCCTGCCTTGGACTATCTGTCCTTTGCTTCTTGCAGTCTTCACTACCAAATTTGAGACCTTGAGATTTTTTGTCAGTTGAGAAGTCAGGGCTAATTTAGGTAGATCTTTTAAAGTAGTGTTAGCACTACTCAGGATCCGTTTAGCTGAATGATGTTTTTGGGTTTTTTTGTTTTTACCTCCACCAGGCTTTCTCTTTCACAGATGTGAAACCTTTCATTGTCCCTTTCAAGAAATGCCACGGTGTTATTCAGAGTTGTTAGATAAATGTTGTGATTAAGGATTTTTGATGCGATGCCTCGATATGGATTTGACAACATCCAACAACTTGTGATAACAATTGCACACAATCCAAAGTAGCTCATTATGTTGGCTGGGAAAAAAAGAGTGGTGATGTTGTCTTGCTTTTCCTGCACCCCAGGAATTAAAGAAACTGGAAAGGGGCTGTATGGATTTTATATAACAACTTAATGTTTTAAACATTTCTCTGTTTGTCTGGAATGTGAGCTAGCAGTACTTTTGTTGTTGCTGTTGCTAAGTTACATACAAGTGTTTCTTTATGAAGTGACACCCTTAAAAAAAAAAAGCCTCCACTGTTTTGAAAGATTTTGCTGAATCTTGTTTTTTCCTTTTCAAAAAATTTATTTAATCCTGCACCCTTCTTTCCTCCCTGCACTTCCTCCCCAGGGCAAAGGGAGATCACAGAAAATTATTCTGTGACAATAAGTCTAGAAATAGCAAATGATGATAATGAAAAAACACAAATGTTTGGTTTTGGTTAGGACTGATTAGGATTGCTCTGATGTGTTGCAATTTTTGTGCACCCATCTTTACACAGATGCATCATCCAGCAGGGTGCATTTTTCATTGTGCATGCTAATCTCTTCAGTGTGTGCCAGACCTCTGAAAAGTACCACAGCTTTTACTCTATAACAACATGTGAGTTCTAAGTAGATCAGCTTTTAGGGAATATTTTTGTTTGTTTTGACCGTGGAGGTGTCACTGCTGTTGTAAGTAAGGGCTGCCTGTTTTAATATGGGGAGTGTTGGTTAGGGTGGCTAAAAGATCTGACTTCTGAAAATATTTCTGAAGGGTAGAGAGCCAAGTTTTGTCCTGGCTAAGCCCACATAACTTCACAGCATTAGTGCTGCAGGAGCAGAGAGCCTGCAAGCAGCTGGTCCCTGTCAGGGGGGACAGCAGAGCCAGCCAGAGGAGACAGAGGGCTCAAAGCATCTTTTCCTCCAGGCACCCACTCTCCCAGCAGGGCTGTGAGCTCTTTCCACCTTGGCTTCCAAAAGGTCTGTGGGTAAATGGGGCAATACTCTTGAGTATGTGCCTGCTAAATATATTGTGAAAAGTGTGAGAGATGGCCAGGTGATCTGGGCAGAGTCACTGACACACTTAGGAGGATGAGCTTGGGGGGAATGAAAGCAGGGTGCTGGCTCTCTAAACAAGACTGAATTTGTTTTTCCATAGCCCTTTGCAATCTTTCTAGGCAGAGGCTTTTAATTGCGATGGGCTTTGGAGGAAACTTAAAACAACTTCTGGGTAGGTTACATTCTAGGTTCAAACAGGATACGTATCAAATACCTGGAAGGAAAGTATGACTATTTTGGATTGCAGGGAAACCCAGATTTTGCATTTTAAAGCTCCAAGGCAGACACAACAGTTTTCCTGAAATAATACCAGCAGTAATCCCTTCAAATATCCCCAAGTGTATTGGCTCATGCATGTTTTAAAATTCTTTCTCAGTTTTGTTATAAAAACTTGCACATTTCTCTCCCCTTCACCATATGAAAATCTTCTAAGAATTTTTTATGAGCTTTTGTAGACTTCAGAATAAGCCCTCCTTCCCCTCCCCTTCCTTACTTTCTAATCCAATTTAGTCAGATAGTTACTTCAAATCCCTTGGAGGCCTGTAGTTTGTTCATTCTCCCACAGTGCTGAGATTTCCCTCCAGCCCAGCTGGCAGGAGAAATTTTAGAAATAACAATATCTCAGGGGGAAGGAGCTGAAGATTGAATGGGGTCTTTTGTCCAGGTCTCTATGAAGCCAGATTAATTATGCATTGCAGAACACAGTTTAAAGCTCTGAATTAGGTCCTCATTGCAATGAAAGGAGAGCACAGGCTTGAAAACTGAAAGAATTCCCATTTCTATCGGAGAGACAGACATATAATGACTGAAAGCAGGAAGAATTTTTGAAAATTGCAATTAAACAGTATTTTGTATTTACCACTCAGTAGCAGTTGTCTTAAGCGTTTACAAAAGTGATTCTTTGACATTTTTTCACATGATCACTCCATAGGTGGCTGGACTTTGAGGATTTTCAAATCTTTTCTGTGTTACTAGGCTACTCTTGAAAGTACTTGTGCTTTGATGAATGAGAGGGGTTTTTTTTTTGGCCAGCACTTACCTGAATAGAGGTCTTTAAAAACCTCAGCAGTACAATTAACAGTTGGTCAGATGATACTGATGGTACAGGAAAAAAGTGAATGGTTTTCTCCTTTATTTCTGGGGATTTTCTAAAGCTGCCTGACCCAGTGTGATGTGCAATAACAACATTTTTCTTGGTTCTCTAATGCACTTTAATTCCAGTTTGAGGAAAGTAAAACTCTTTCGTGGATAGTAAGTCCATAATGCTATACAGCTGCCAAATAAAAAGTTGTCCACAGGCATTTGTATTCATAAGGGCTCTTTCTGTCAGTGTGGGAGATTGTGTTTTGGTAGGGGACTGGGGCCAAAGAGAGATAAGGAAAAGGTTAGCTATGAAACCTCTCACTCTAGAAAATCTTAGTACTTTTAGATATGAACAAAATAGGATGGATGGAGTGGGCAAAACAAACTGATTACTTTCCTTTTTATCATCTCCTTGAAATCCCATGTATGGAATAACATGCTGCAAAATGACTTTACCATAATGAACTCTGCAGTTCAATAATTTTATTCAAAGATTACAAACTGTAAACATCCAAAAAGATAGCCAAATGCATACTTAGAAAGATAGCAGTGTTTTGGGGCTGAGTAAATAGTTTACTGAATCACACTAGAAAATCTATAAGTAGAAGCTTAGTGTGGAAGTAACTTGGTCCAGATATTATGCACAAGAAACATTTTTACAGAGCAAGCACACATTAATGAAAATTAATGATGTGTTTGGTCAGTATTTGAGGCACACAGTTCATTCTAGATTGTCTCCATGCTGCTTCTCTAGACGTGCAAGGAGTTAATTGGGAGCTGTGTTGACCCAAAGCAATTGCTGCTGGCAGGGAGTGGAGGAACGGGCACCTCTGGCAGTGGCCTCCTGCAGTTTGCCTTGAAGAGGGCAGAGTGGACGTGGCTGTGTAAGAACAGTTCCAGCTGGTGTGCAGTTATGGAGAAGCTGCCTGCAATTGGCCTAATCCAGGGCCACCTCAAGTTGCTCTACTTCATGGTGTCAGAAAGGGGCTGGTTGAGAGAGGGAGAGAGTAAGAAGTGTGCTGTAATGTCTGGTGAAGGCACATCCAAGGAGTTTACCTCGTACCTCTGCTTTCTATGCTTCTGCTTTGCTCTTTTGCAACAAGAGCTCAAGAGCCTTGTTTTTTCCCTTCTCATCGCTTATCCTGGAATTAACCGGCTAGAGTAATTAGTACTTCCCAAGTTTTTTCCAAAATTCAAATTGAAATAAGGTTTCTGTGATTTAAAAGAAATGCAAGTGTTTCCTGTAATTTCATTTGCAAGCATCTATACCAAGGAAGGATGAGAATAGCTCCCATGGGCTTTTGAAGTGCTTGGTGAAAAAATGCTCCAGAGAAGGTGGTGGCAAGGCTGGAAATACCAAGGTCCCCTGGCCTGCAGAAATGTTCTAGCTCTTAATATCTGCTATTTAACCCTTCTCATCCCAGGTTTTGGATGACACACCTACTCTGTCTAGGTGGTCTCTAGAAAATAAGAACAGAAGTCAGGTGTGCCTGGTACCTTGCAGAGTAACAGTAGGGCTCACCACGCTTATTACAATGCTCTGTTCGAGAAGTCTTTTCCATGTCACTGGTCTTGCAACAAAACCAAAAGTTCTTTCAAAGGTAAGAATACATGGACAGCTAGAGCTGTCCAGAGCCTTTCCCAACAAAACACCTTCTGCTGTAAAGCTGAAGAGAATGGAACAAAATGTAGGACAGCTTTGGTGTGCCAATAGAGGTGAAAAAGGCTTGCTGAGGAAATGGGCCTCTTTTTAAGGAAGCCCTTCTAACGGTCTGCAACACAGCCTGCCTCGTGCCAGTCTGCTTGGGAGCTGCTGTAGTTAAGAACCTGGGAGCCTCACTTGGAGCCAGGAGGCTTCCATGACTCTGCTGGTGAGTCTGCAGGCTTGGTCTTAACTTCCTGGGGCCACAGGATAGTTGTGCTGGCAGCTGCTGGGCTGAGAGCAAAAGAAAGGATTTCAGAGTCTTCTGGAAGAGTGTGTTGCTTGGTGAATCTCAATTTGAAAGTCTGTGCATAAGAGAAGCATTTTCATTAAAATAAAATAAAAATTAAATATATTAATCCTTCCGCCTTGAACTTAGCATTAATAAAAACTGGAAAGATGATGAAGTTAATGCCAGGAGTACAGTGCTAGGAGTACAGTGTCAGATTTTCACTTTTGGACGCTCATTATCTAAACATTCTGAACAATCCTGTCAAAACCACTCAAGTGATTATATTTAATTTATTTAATTCCTTCCATCCCCAGACTTCAGCTCTTACACATTGGGAGAATTTTTGAGTTTTTCCAGCAGAAGATCAGACCTCTTTTAGGGTTCATAAAAACATTACTTAAAAAATTAACTGTTTATTTTGAAAACCCTGTTTATCTAGTTTGAACTTCTGTTCAGATGTATTTCTGTCGTTCTTCTTGTTCTCCAATGAAAAGGAAAACTAAGTAGAAAAGCCCTTCTAATATCTGAAAGTGACCAATGTAAATCCTTAATATTAGTAATGTTAAAGACAAGAATTCTGTACATTAAAGTTACAGGAGCGTAAAAGCAGAAGACCAACTTTCTCATGATGACTGATAAACAGTTGTCTCTGTTAGTAGGAGATAAGGAAAGTTTAACTGGTTTTTCATCTTCTTTCTAAGTGGAACTTGAAATTATTTCCCTGAGCCCTACCAGGGCAGTTTCAGGTGATCTAAAAATGCTGAATTTTTAGTTTTGTCTAGTTTAACTGCATTATCTGGGATCTTCAACACTTGAAAAGCTGACATATCTCTGTTTGTGGAAGTAGAGGCTCAGCTGCAGTTCAGCAGTTTTGGCCCAAATAATCCTTGTGTCTTAGCTGGAGTATTTGCTTTCATGTCAAGAGCCATGCTGCTGCCACTCAAACCTTTTAGCTTTTTTTTTTTTTTTTTTTTTTTTTTTTTTTTTTTTTTTGCTGTGAGACTTTTTTTTTTTTTTTTTTTTTTTGGATATATTTTTTTTTTGGTTTTCTCTTTTTTGAGCTGAGAGACTTCTATATATTTTGCTCTTACTGGACTAGATTAGTTTCTGAG
The DNA here is from genome assembly GCA_013400585.1 of Chloropsis cyanopogon. NCBI lineage: Eukaryota > Metazoa > Chordata > Aves > Passeriformes > Irenidae > Chloropsis > Chloropsis cyanopogon. Next base: position 6,535 of record WEZZ01018996.1, on the reverse strand, counting down.
TTCTGCATATGTGCAGTTGTAAAGAAATCAAATATTACAGCTGGAAACTGTGAGATCAGCCTTGTCACTGCTCTGGCCTCCCATTTACCGTGAAAACAAACACAGTTCTCTTCTCATGTCTGCCAGCAGGAAGGGGGTGGGGAGGCAGGCAGAAAGGCAGAGGAAAGTTTTTTCTTCAAAAAGGAAGAAGGTCAACTATTTTGGGAAACCAATAGCTCTCAGCAATTAGGAGAATTCTTTGCTCAGCGATTAGAGAAGTCTGCAGGCAAGCAGCAATTGCTGCAAACAGTAGAGTCTTGACGATGGACCAGAGGTAAATACATCCCTGTGCCTTTGCAGAAACATGTCTTTGCAGTGGTTGAAGTGAATAATGCAACATATTTTGCTGTGCCAACAGTTAAATTTTGACACAGAATCTATAAATCTCTGTACTGGGTAAATCAGTTCTTCAGGTACAGTCAGTCAGCTGATGTGCTGAAGGCAAGGACTCCGTGACTGATTTCTACTGCCTGCTTTTGACATCTCTGTGAGACTCACTGTGTTCCTTAAGGCTGTATCCACCTAAGATAGGAAAAGAAGCAGACCTTGGAGAAATTGTTACCCACAAAATGCAAAACAATGAAAAATTTTAATTCAAAACTTAAAAAAAACCCAAACCTCTAAAGCTGGGAAGTGCTGTTATTGCCTGAAGAAACTGCAGAATAACTTTTTAATGAGGCTTTGTTTTGGAGCCCTTGAGTTAGCTCCACATGTGTTCATGTGAACTCCATGAGTTCAGTGTCTTCTGGCAAACAGACCCTCAAAGGAGTCCACACAGAAAATTGCAGGCATGTTCCTCATTACTCTCTTGAATGTGTTTGTGAGTGTCCTTAATTTCTTTAGGTTTCATGTCATTCCAATCAATAGTTAGAAAACTAGTACAGGGTGGAATCTGAAAAGCATATTTTTGAAATGACTTATTAAGTCATCTGGTCTTCTGCAAGCTTTCATGCAATGAAAATTCCCTCATATTTTTAAGACACTTTCCCAAAGCCTGATACTTTTTGATCAATAGTTCTTTTTCTCTATAAATGCATTACTTTTCTCTGCCGAGAGTTGTAATTTTCTCTCTTCATTCTTGGTATTTACATTGCAAGTACTACCAGGCTGCTGTTTACAGTCCTTTCTCTGAGACCTCTTAGATGTGCTATAAATATGTTTATACAGAAAATTAAATAGTAATCTATTACAAAGCATTGCTTGGCTCAGAAACTGCACTAGTTTTCATCATATGGTTCTGGTAATCTGATGCTCAGCTTACTGTAGTATTCCACGTAGGATCATATGGGAACTGTATTAACTGTTAAAATGTCCAGTCTGCACTATCTCCAGATGCATATGTGCATGCAACACAGAGTTGTATTGATCTTTGCAGCTGTGTTGCAAGCTGTTGTTTATTGCCTGTCTGCAATCCCTCCTAGGTGTCCTTTGTTCTTCATTCCTTGAGTTTTTCATCTGATTGTGGACACACATGAGGACATTGTTCCAGATGGAGTCAACCTTTGTGCAGTCTTCTAGTGGTTGTGCCACTTTTTTGTTCAGTAGTATCTGTGAAAAGAATGTTTCCACTTCCCCACATCCTTTAGGAAGATCTAAACACAGAACAAATTTGGCTTTCGTTCTCTCCATACTTTCAATAAGGGTTTAGCAGAATATCTTGTAAAGAAATTCAGATCATGCTGCTCAAAGTATCTTTCCACTGGTTGCCAGAACTGGGTGCCTTGATGTAGGCACACCCTGGAAGGCACAGAGTCCACAACACCAGTAGGGACTT
>WEZZ01018994.1:124246-135550 GCA_013400585.1 Chloropsis cyanopogon | reverse complement strand
CTGCCGGGGGTGCGGAGCAGGCCGCGGCTCCGTGCGGCGGGATCGAACCGCAGCCCCTGGGCTGTGTCGGACGGGCCTGGCCCTGGACCTCATCCCCGGGGTGGGGGTGACACAAAGGGGGTGAGGCGGAGCTGTGTCCCTGCGGCGCAAGAGCTGCCGTGTGCCTCAGCATGGGAGCGCTGAGCACCCGGCACAGGGGTGGTGGCCCGGGCTGGGCCCTTTGCAGGATTCTTGCGGCCCTGTGTGCTGATACAGCGGCACGGCAGCAGAAGCCTCGGTGTGCCTGGTTTGTGAGAGCCAGGAGGAGCTGTTTCTGCGCCAGGTGGGACAAACGAGCTGTGTCTTAGGAGTAATTGAGGATAGAGTGAATCTAAAAAAAAAAAAAACCACCCAGCTTTGTTTTGAATTTTGGAAGAGGTTTTTTGAAAGTGTTTTGAAAGTCTCAGAAGGGGAATAGTGACGTTTTAATGAGTGGCATAATGATCACGTTGTCCCTCTGTCCGTAGGGAAGTGCTGAGGACATCGCAGAATAAAATGCACGATTGTAATCATCCACGGTAGTGGCCAGCAGTCTCACATCAGAAACTGGCTTGGATGCTTCTGCAGACAAGCATTTGCTGTTCTGCTGGAGACGTCAGAGCGCAATGGAAAAAGCCAGACTTGCCTGGGAGGCTTTGCTGCTTATTCACGTGTGAAGAGTTGCTTCAGGTGCGAGCGTTTGCTCTGGGTGCCTCTCCCTGCTCTCTGCAGCTTCGTATTTTTTGCTCCATTTAGCTAAGGACAGCAAGGTAGTTGGTTTTCCTCTTTAGTGTTCCTCCTGTTCTGTGTCAGCACCATCAGGGATCCCTGGCAGGATGTGATGTGCTTTCACTTGGATCACAAAACCTTTACACAACTTGGTGCTTATCTCTTACCTCTTGGGTTGGATTTTCCCTCATGGTTTCAAGTCAGGGAGATGCCTCCATCCTGTCACACTTCAGGAAGAAGTTCTGTATTTTGTTTTGGCTTCTGGCTCTTGTGAGTTGGAGCCTTTCCTCTCAGAGCTCTAAGGCCAGTCAGCTTTCCACTGTTTGCCCCTCCCAAAGGTCTGGCGGGGGCCTTGGGGTAAGAGAAAGTACTGCACGTGTCACCCTGTGACAGCCAGCCTGCTAAATCTTGTGCCCTGTGTCCTTGGTAACATGGCCATGACTTTGGAGAGAGTGCTGACACTGAGGAACTGTGAGGGGGAGGAGGGTCTTGCTTTGTTTTTTTTTTTCCCCCTTGATCCACATGCACTGAAACAGCAGGCGTAATATCATGAGTTTTCAGTTTGTTTTGCTGACTTTGCAATTCGTAACTGTCATTTCACCACCAGTTGTGACTTTGGTGACCAGTGGTGTTTGGAATCTGAGAACAGGGCCCAAAATAAGGGAAGTGGGTATGTCCTTATGGACAGTGTTTACCAGAGAGACCCCGCGGAAAAGTAGGGAGGTGACAGTGTTGCAAAGTGTGATCCTATCCACAACTAAGGGGAAGAGCTGCAGGGGTCTGCAGCCTCAGAGCTACGGACAGACACAGGCATAGCTTAAACCAGGGTTTGGAGGTGAGGGCTTGCAGGTGTCAAGCTTGAATTGCTGGGAAGCACAGCAGGAATTTCTGCTTCGCTTGGAGGGGAGATTTATCTTGCTCAGTGGGGGTTCCAGTTCAACCTCTGGATGCCAGGAGGCAGATCCCAGGGGCTTGGCCAGCTCTGACTGTAGAAGACCTCGGCCTCTTTTTCACTCCGAGCTCAAATCAGCCCAGGAGCATATCTTGGTGGATCTCCCATATTCTCAGAGCTGATGGTGCTTTTTGTCCTTATGCTTTTGTCCTTTCAGCACCTGCTGGAATAACAAGCTCTGAGCACAGCCAAGGATGAGGAAGTGATCCCGCCTCCCCTCTGAGGTGATTATTGTGTGGGAAGGGCAGGTTTAGTGCAGCAGGGGAAGCCTGGACAGGGGGAAGCCATGAACTGGCCCAGACTGGTCAGGACTGATTGTGGCTGGCTCTGAAACTGGTGCTGTACCTGGGGTGACTGAGTTCTGGCAGATGGGCAGCACCTGTGTGTCCCCCACAGTCCCCCTGGCTGCTGAGGAGGAGGGCAGCACCTCACTCCAAAGGGGGGGTCCTGTGGGCTGGGCCACCCCTGCTGGGCAGGACAGTGGCAGCCCTGGGGACAGTGGCAGCCCTGGGGACAGTGGCAGTCCTGGGGACAGCAGACTGCCCACCCAGGAGCTGTAGGACACAGTAAGCAGTGGTGGAAGGAAGCATCAGGCACCCAGCATCACCCTCTGAGGCACCCTTGCTTCCAGGGAGGGACTGGGATGGCCTGGATGTAATCTGATCCTGCTGATCCCACAGGTGAGAGTCCCCTGCAGTTGCTTGGACTGCTGGATTGTGTTCACAGGCAAGGGGGAAGGGACCCTGGAAAAGTGGTGATCGCTGATGCTGTTGCCCGAAAGCTCCAAGGTCCGAGCACTGGTATCACTCGATAAGCTGTTGGCTCACCAAGGAGTGACTCACACACGTTTGTCTGGATGGTGCATGCCAGAAGATGGGCAGATTAGTGGCACCACCAAGGATAGTGCTGGGAGTCCAGCTTGGAAAGCGTTCTAGAAGCAGTTGGAAAATATGTTGTCTGTTGCAGTGTTGATCCTGATAATTTTGTCGGTGGGAGAAGGGGTGGGTTTGGGGTATGTGTCTTATGTTTGCAGTGGTGATGTGTTAACTACACTGGTCTGCAGGGGCAAGGGGTGGAGTTCATAATGAATATGCAGTAAGATGATGATTATCTTAAAGATGGAGTTGGAATAAGGGTGAACTAATTCTTAATATATCTTTCAATTAGGTGCAGGGCGGAACGTAAAGAACATAAATTGCAGATGGTATCAAGGGATGGCAGTGGAGACCACTGAAAAAGAGTTCCTGTGATTCAGGAATACTTCTGGAGACACAAATGCACTTTTTGAAGGAGATCCATGCTGAAAGGACTTAATTCCAAGGGGACTGCAGCTGGTGGATGAGTTATACTTGAACAAGGCAACTGCTGAAGGCTCTATGGGCACACATAAATAAATTAAAATAACCTGTTCTGCAGAAAGCATTCTCTAAAAAGACAGTGCTCCAAACTTCTGCATCATAGTAACATTGTACCTTTATTGTTCAATAAAAATGTGTATTTGATCTCAGCAGAGCTGTCTCACCCCAGCCTGGGGATTACAGAAGGTTTTATGGGTTGCTTCCTTTTGGCAGCTGCAAAGCAAACGTTCTTGGATTACATTTTCATGAATTCGAAGTGGAAATTTTGGAATGAAGTCCATAAGGTGCTCGTTTTATTCAACAAAGGTTTGATCTTTTGCCTTTAAGCCCAGAGTGCAACTTCACGATTGTGTCTGGTCACCTGCCCAGGCCTTGGGAGCGGAAGGGTGACACAGCCCCAAAAGCAAACACCTCCTGATGTCACCTGGGGCTGCGGGGCCAAGGGCAGTGGCACATGGGTGGCTGGGCTGAAGGACGAGGTGGATGGAGCTGGAGGAGCATTGGAATTCGGCCCCGAGGCTGGCAGGGCCAGGGGCGGTGCCGGCACTTTTGGGGCTGAGCTCCCCGTGCCAACAGCCAGACCCCCGGGCTGTGTGACAGCAGGGATGTCCCTGCGCTGCCGGGGCTGGCGGGGAGGGGACAGCGCGGGTGGCTGAGGGATGGCCGCCCTCTGCTGCCCGCAGGGGAAAGGGGAATGTGCCCTGTCCCAGGGAAAATCCACACGCTCAGGAGAAAACCTGCCTGAAAATACTGCCGGCCACGCACCTGTGTGTTTTCTGCTTATGGAGTTGGTTGGGTTTTTTTTTTTCCTAAGGGAAAGTTTTTCCTAATTAGGAAAAACTCCTTTCTCAGTTACTTCTGGAGTGATAAAACTGCTGGCCTTTAGTTCACATTTCTCAGACTTTGCTCCCATAACTGCCAACTATCCTCCTCAGCCTGTTGTGTTGAAGCAAGATAAATTAAAAATGTGAATGTGTAGTTCAAAGTCTCTCCCTCACAAAATGTGGATTACTCAATCCACATTTTGTCAGAAAATGATTACTGCCCCCATTTTATTCTTTTGGAGCAACTTTATTGTTTCTTTAAGAAAGACTAAACAAAAGATGATCACGAATACATATGCTGTGACTTCACTGGCTGCAGAAGGAGAAATGCAATAAGAAAGTCAGATAAATTGACAGGAAGAATATCAGACCAAGCTCTGAAGGAGGGCAGGATATGAGCATCTTCAGTATTCTGCATTGAATGGGTAGTCCTTGTGAGTTTTGCCTCTGCAGGGAATAGAAGACTTTGTTTTAGTCATAATCTTCCTTTTTAGTTTTGCTTAAAGAAGCTACTAAGGTGGGATCTGAACTTTGTAATTGAAGGATGGGTTCATTTCAAATTTGTTTTCCTCTATGTCTTTTTTGTACACTTGGAACATCCCAATTAATTCATCATTCAGGCTCTTGGCATTCTAGGCAGTATTTAGATGTAAAATCTCTCTGTATACAGTATTCTTAACTTCTGGGTTTGGAGAAAAATACTGAATGCTACCACTTACATTGTCATTGTATAGGCTCTCCAGTTCCTGTTGAAGCTGAAAATAGTTTCCATCTCCTCTTTAGTCAATTTGAAGTCAAACACCTGAAAAGAGAAACAGCTGGGAATCACCTGTTTGAACAAACCAGAGGCTGTAAGCAAAATCCACAAAATTAAAGAACAAGTCTGCAAGGGAGGGTAGCTGGTTAGAAGACATGACTGCTTCATGAGAAAGGCATCTCTCTGTATCACCAAGAATGCATTGGCAGAGGGAATAGAGAAATTAATCCAAAGTTGCAATTACACATGCCAGCTGTTGCAGGGCACTTGGCAGGCTCTTGTGTCTGCCACTTGTGAGAGATGCATCTTTCTGTCTTGTTCCAAAGGCACATCTACAAGATTTCCATATTTCACTTAATCTGTCTGTGCTTTTTGAAATCCCAATGACCAGTTGCAGTCAAAGACCACTGAATTAACAATAGAGCAACATGGTTTGTGAGCACCACGACTGTTTGCTCAACACTGCTTCCTCTACATAAGCCTTCTGGGGTGTGCTGCTGCACTCAAGTGCCAGTGCAAAACCAAGTGGCAATTCATCTCCAGTCTGCAGAACACAAGACACCATGTGAAGTGACTGTTAGAATTGTCAGCATACTAAAAAAAGGACTTGGTTCATTCCTGCTCTCCAGCTGGAACCTTAAGTTTAGCCCAGAGTAGAGTGTGTAAACAGGCAAAAAGCCTGGTGTTCTTGCCTGAGCAGGAACTGGGAATAATGATAAAGGATCTTCTCCCTTGCTGTGCAGGGAAAAGCCAAGCCAACCCTGGAGATGCCATGCACCCAGCTCACTCCTAAGGACTCACCTGGAAGTTCTCCACAATGCGCTGTGGGGTGGCAGATTTGGGAATCACAATCACATTTCTCTGGATCTGGAAGCGAAAGAGAACCTGCAAGAGCAGACAACCGAATCATTCCTCTTGCTCTGGAGGAAGCAGAGCCTGTTCCAACAGCTGTTATCCCTGTTTCCAGTCATTGCTGTCCCTGCAGCCCTGGTTGCCCTGCCTGAAGGGCAAAGAGGGAAGTGGTGGAGCCTCACATGAAAAGCCACCTTTCCCATTCAGTTTTGGGCCAGTCAAATCTTCCTGCTCTCCCAGACTTCGATCAAGATTTCATTCTCTGCAAGAGGACTTGAAATGAAAACCAAAACATTTGAAGACGGGTCAAGAAAATGTGTCATGGTGACAGTCAGGGCACACCTGAGAGTGTGAATTGCAGATCACACAGAAAACAAACCCTGCACTGCTGCCTCTCACCAGAGGTGACTGGGAACAAAGAGCCAGCCTGTCCTCTGCATTGCCATTAGCTGTCCTGTGGTACAGCAAGGGGTACCCACAGTCTGGAATCCATACCTGGGCTGGGGTTTTGTTGTGTTTGGCTGCAATTTCCTTGATCTTGGGGTCATCCAGAAGGGAAGGAGGATCCTCTGGCTTAGCCCTGCACAGTGAGAGATAACACCAGCAATCTGCTTTGAGATCAATGGCTAATAGCACACCTACTGTCCCACTGCTCCAAGTGTTATCCATGCCAGCTCCCTCACAAATTGCAAAACAGCCTTACCATGTTCTGTCAGGAGAGCCAAGGGGGCTGTAGGCTGTCACAGCAATCCCTTTGGATTGGCAGTAGTTCACCAGCTTCTCCTGGGTGAGGTATGGATTGCATTCGATCTGCCAGCAGAAGAGTACAGAGATGGATAGCACACAGCTGGAACTCACTGCAGGGATTATCTCCTAATGCACTTAAAGGCTGCTCTTTGTCCTCATGCGCCAGTCCTTGCAAAGTATTATTGAGCTGTGGCTTCCTACAGCACCTGCTTCTACAGTGAGGTTTCTTTTACCTCTGGGTCTTTGCTCTGGGGAAAGAGCATTTCATAAGGCTCACCTCTGGGCTCTTTGGCCCTGGTTCTTTGGCATGTTCTGAGGTCTTTCTCAGATTTCTAAGCAGTAGCTTAGCAAATACTGCAAACCCCATTGCCTCGTAGATTCAGCAATAACATGGAATGGGATGAGGAGGACATGCTGCACCTGCTCTGTTCTTCCCCCCCGTCTGTTCTAGACATAAAAGCTCCCTTTCTCATGAATTGGTGTCCCTTTCTCATGTGCTGTAGTTTTAGACAAAGATGCTTTTTTTTTTCCTTTCAGCATGCTCTTTTTTTGTAACTACATGCAGAGGAAGGACTGGTAGGCTCAGGAGACTGAGGGAATTTAGTACTTTTAGTGAATATGCAAGAAGTACTGAATTCAGAACTGTAGGAGATGTCTGAGTCTGTCCAAAGCCCCTTAAAGGGATAAACTTCTGCAGCTTCTGCATACAAAGGGGCAGTGTCTGCTGTGTGCAGACAAAGATTAGGTGATTTTTTTAATATATGTGTATGAAACCACTTTATTTTTTATTTTACATAAATCAGGGTAAGTACGAGGAAGCCACTAGTGTGTCAGTAAATGCTTCTGCACAGAAGTTAAAACTGACCTCTCTTTTCAACTGGCTGACTGAATTGTGGATTTCTGCATGAGAAAAAAACACATGTTGTGTGAACAATTATCTTTGATTAATAAGCTTGATACCATTACTAATAACAGAACAAGTATTTTAAGAAGTTCTTGTTGCGATTTGTGTGCCACAACTTCATTCCCTATCAGAACACAGATCTACAACATCTTTATGTGTGCTCAGAAATAATCACAGGGTGTAATTGAGTATGTCTCCTTTGTTCTCCCTTTTCCCACCTCCTCATTCAGCTGTAATCACACCTTTATAATCCTTGAGAAGTATTCCCCTGCAGTCACTTTGCAGCTCACCTGATTATTTGCAGGCTTGTGCTTCAGTCCTGGTTTGTTCAAGATTCTTTCAATCTGCTCATGGTTGAAGTTGGAGACTCCAATGGCTTTTACCAGCCCAGCATCCACCAGCTCTTCCATGGCCTGGCAGGAGGAGGAGCACGGTCAGCACCAGTGTACAAGACAGGCCCTGAAGGAATTATTCCTTGCATGGCTTCATTTCCCTTCATGGGCAAGGAAAGGCAACTGTTTGGATCTGCAAAGATTGTCTCTTGGGGGGAAGTGACCTCTGGTGTATTTGTGCCATGTCGTCCATCTCGCCCAAACCCAAGGGCTCCTTTCTTGAGGTGGCAGAAATTCACTCTCAGTTATTTTCACATGGGAAATAAGGATAATCAATGATGTGTTCCTGAGCCAGCACCAGAGGGCTGCAGTGCAGGCTGTGGGTATGATCACAACCTAATTTATTTCAGCAGAGTGTATTTGAGAAATTTAACAACAGGGGTGAGGACAGTTCTGTTTCTGTTATGGTCAAGCAGTCTGGCTTGCAGCTTCACTAAAGATTGTCAGCTTGACTGAGCACGGATGTTTTGAAAAGCTACATTGTATATGGTGCAATAAATATATAAGAACCTGGCTGCTGTTGAAGGCAATGAAAGCATGGAAAAGACTGCCAGTAACAGAAAACAGGATTCCCCACCTTGGCTGAACTTACCTCCCATGTATCTAGAAAATCTGTGTTGCTGGGTATAGCCATGCCATTTTCATCTGTAGGAAACAGCTCCTCTCCTGCCTGTCAGTGAAAAAAAAAAATGATTTAAACACTCTTTTTATTGGCAAGTTAATACCAAGACATCTGAAGACCACGATGGCTTTAGCTACTAGTACAGAAAATACTAATATTTGTCTACATTGTTTCTGGGAATTTTGCCAGCAATCATTCCGAGTAGGCATGATCTGGAATCATTCCCACTAGAAATGTCAGGTGTATCTCCTAGACCAAGCAAAGTGGTAACTCACTAAAACACATACTTGTGGAACATACAAGCTTCCTGTAGTCCTCTATTATTCCTTTAAGAGAGAACTGGGATAGTTTTTTTTTTTGAAGGACATGTTAAGGTCCCAGGAACATTTAAGTCAGGTTTAAGCCGAGCCACATCTACTGAAGAAGGCATTATGTAAACACACAGGTGTCCTGTGAGGGAAACCTCAGCTTAAGTTGGTGGCAAATCAGAACACCCCAGATGTACAAACTCAGAAATAGAACCCCACATCTCCACATTGCCCCACATCCAGTGCAGATGTCAGAGTATTATGACATGGGACTTTTACTCTTTGTTCACACGAAACTAGCCATGACAGCTTTGCAAGTGTGACAAGCAGCTGACAAGCTCAAAAGCAAGAGTTAGGATGGAGGTCTTAACCTGTCTGCAGCAGAAAGAAAAAGCCATGACTAGACACAGACTGAGACATCAGCTCCTTTGAAGTACATAAAGGATGAGATGCATTTCTTGTACTTCTGCCATGGATGTTAGAAAGTCTCACCTTTTGAAATCCAAGGTCTGTGGAACAACTTTAGGGCTCCTACAGCAAAGGTCAGCTCAATCTGTACTGCATTAAGGACTCAGTGATTAAAGAAAGAAATGGAAGACAGAAACATTCTCTTGTTCTGTGATTCTGTAACACGCAGAGGAAAGAATTTCTGTCAAGCAGCAAAGTACAGCCTTCCTTCCCTCAAAGCAGGAAAGGATGATTTAGCCCAAAGTTAAGCAGCATGGTTCAATGCAGTTGGGAGGCCTGACCCTAGTGCTGGCTCTGCCTCTCTGCTCTCAGGAGGGCAGAGGACGCTGTGTAGGCTCAGGGCAGAGCAGAGAGGGATGGGCAGCACCAGGGCAGTGCTGGCACAGCAGGCACGGGCTCCTTCTGGAGCAGCAGTGGTGCTGCACGTGCTCCTGGCACTCCTGAGGAGCTCTCCCAGCAGATAAAACCAAGGGCCCTGCTATTACTGTACCTTGAACCCCAGAGGCCAGTGCATGAGATAGAGATCCAGGTAATCCAATTTCAGGTCAGCAAGAGTCTTCTGGCAGGCTCCCTTCACCAGAGGCTTCTCATGAAAGGTGCACCACAGCTGGAGATAAAAACAAGGCAGACTGTGATCTCTTGGGTTAAAGCTCTTTCCTGAAAAAGGGAGCCTTTCTGGGGCCATTTCTGCTTAATACCTATTTTGAACAGTCCCATAAAAATGGAGAATGTGGAACACATCTTAAGCAACAAAATAGAGTGACAAAAAGAAGATTCTACCAGTGAGAGGCTGAACTATTCTCCTAGTTACTCCACACTGTAGCACACAGCCTTTCCCCACTACTCTGAATTTCCCTCTATGCATATGTTCTCACAAAGCTTTCCCCTGGATCCTAGGTCACTATACCTTGCTGACAACAAAGAGGTCTTCTCTTTTGACAACACCTTCCTTGATTTTCTGCTGGATGCCTTCCCCAATCTCATTCTCGTTCAGGTACGCTTGGGCACAGTCAAAGTGGCGGTACCCGGCATCGATGGCAGCCATCACCGCAGCTTTTGCTTGCCCAGCTGCAGACTGGAAAAAGAAGGTTAAGATCCCAAATCAAAGCATACAGGCCATTTCTTAGTTATCTAGCAACTAAAGAAACACATACAACGGAGTTTTAAGTAGAGTTCTTCCATGCCACATTCTTAAAGCTCTCTTCGTCTTACAAATGCAGGCTGCTGGGTTTGAAGCCAGCCTCCAGCCATTTATCTACAACCCCAGTCCCAAGCAGGCTCAGCCAACAGCCAAGTAGAGCAGAGACACTGCCAGAGATGGACCAGGGGAAACCAAGTTTTGTGCCAGGGAGCTCTGCAGTGCCTCTTGCTCAACACTCCTCATTTCTCAGTGCTGTGTCTAAGAAGAGAAACAGTCAAACGGGCCAGTTGGGAGAATTTTAGTTCTGTGAGGAGGGCAGTGGTCTGCACCTTAGACATCCACATCACTTTGGGGTGTTGTACTGTGCTCTAGCCTAGCTCGTCCTGGGGCACATCCTATTTGTAATTAACTTTATGCCAGCTGCTTCCTTCAGAGGTGTGCAATTCTATACCCTGAAAGGGCGTGTAAGAGCTGTGCAGAAGGAAACGTTGGCATATCTTGTTCACACAAATCCAGCAATGTTTGTTTCTAAGCATTGTATAGATCAGTGGTTTTGTAGTCATCGTAACAACAGTGCAAAGCTCTTCGTCAGAACTTGCTCGACACGCATGAATTGTCTTCTATAAGCCGTACCTTGTTACCGGGTGATTCCCAGGGACCTCGCCCAGATCACAGTGATTCAGCACGGAAGCAGCAGGGAAGTGCTCCAGGGCGGTGACACGGGAAGGGGCAGGGAGAGGAGCCCGGGGGCCGCGGCAGCCTGGTCGGGATGGCAGGGGATGGCTGGGATCCGCGCACCCCTGGCGGGTACGGGAGGGACGGAGCCGCCGCCTCTGCCAGGCTGGGGACACCCAAGGGTCACCTCTGCTCCCCGGCAGGGACGGAGGGACAGCAGGGAAAAAAGCAGCGCCAGGGCTCTGCCTGCGGAGACCACCGGAGGGACAGGGCATCCCCGGCAGCATCCCGGGCAAGAGGGCGGCGGGGATGTCACGGCGGCGGGGATGTCACCGAGCCGAGCTGTCCCCGCTGCCTGCCCACCCCCGAGCGCTCCGGGCTCCGGAGGAGATGGCACCGAGCGCGGCCCCCGCCCCTCTGAAAGGGATCGACCGCTGTCCCCGTTACCTTCCATGTGCCCAGCCCCATGACGGGCATCCTGGCCCCGGTGTAGAGCTGCACGCAGTTCGCCATGGCTGTAGCCGGGAGCACTGCCTGGCGGTACCGGGAGCACCGCC
>WEZZ01018994.1:100678-113379 GCA_013400585.1 Chloropsis cyanopogon | reverse complement strand
TGCTTGAAAAATCTCTTGACAAGTCTACTTGAGTGCTCACAACCACAATATCTTAAACTTCTAGTGCAGGAGTGCTAATTCTTGTCTGCACTCAGTCATTCCTTCCTGAGAAGTGGAAGGAATTTAAGGCATTTTTGCCAGTGACCATTCCCGGGAGGAACAGGTTTTTCTGCTGGACCCCTGGAAGAGATGGCTCACCCAAACACCTACAGGGAAACAAACCAGTCTGAGCTACAGCCTCCAGTCTCACATGTGCTCCCTTCAGGGGCTGCTCTTTAGTTTCTTTCCCACTCAGCAAGAACTGTTTTGTTCTTTTTCCAGAGGGGCATCAACACTTTGGTCTGCACAACACCAGATCTACTGAAAAGAGCTACTGTGTGCACTGACACTTCTTCCATGACAACACCCACTGTAAAGCCACCAACACTAGGAAAGTTAGAAGAGCCTTTGTGTACACGTTATGAAAAGCTGCCAAGACTGAACTGAGTTTGCTGCTGTCACCACGAGACAGTTTCATTTTCATGGCTCTGTTAATATAAAGTTAAAATAAAGCACGCAAAAAAGATGAGCATCTCAAAGGCAGCAGGTAGAATGGGGAGGGATCAGACTGCAGGAGTGAAAGGCTGTGACTAGAAATATTCAAACTCAGGCATCAACTCCTTCACTGATCTTGGGGGGCCTGATCACTCTCACAGAAGTTTCACCTTTTAAATTCCTGTCTCAGTGGAACAGCACTAAGGCTTCTACAAGCAAGGTCAGCTCAATCTGTACTGCATTAAGGACTCGGTGATTAAAGAGAGAAATGGAAAACAGAAAATTTTTCTTTTGCTCTCTGATTCTGTAGCACACACAGGAAAATTGCAGAGAAGCAGCAAAAAGCAACCCTCATTCCCACAAGGGGTGATTTTGAGATGAACACACTGGATTTTCAAGAGAAAAGGAAAGCAGCCTGTCTTATGCTTGGAGCTGGGAGAGCTGCCTCTAGTTCCTCTAGTTTTCAGGCCATCATTGCCAGGATCAGAGGGGTAAGCAAACAACTGCCTCTGGGGCAGAGACCAAGAGCTTGAGTCGCACAGCCAGGGTCAAGCTGAGCACCAGAGCAGATAACAGGCATGTAATAGTCTTTGTCAGCCAGAACAATTGTTGGGCTGCTAAGACAGCCACAAGAAACAAAGGTATGGGTGTTGCTGCTACTGTACCTTGAAGCCAAAAGGCCAGTGGACAAGGTACAGATCCAGGTAATCCAGCTTCATGTCAGCAAGAGTCTTCTGGCAGGCTCCCTTCACCAGAGGCTTCTCGTGAAAGGTGCACCATAGCTAGAGATAAAAACAAGGCAGACTGTGACCTCCTGGTTAAAGCTCTCGGGTGCTCTCCCGCACAGCACAGGAATGCTCCCTGTTCTATGGAATGAGGCCAGCTCAGTGCTCTCCACACACAGTGAGGTCTGGGCTGTATGGCAGCACAGGAAACAAGAAAATAGTACCAGGAATTAACTCATTTACATTACAAACTTCTCCAGTGCTACGGCATTTAACTGCGTTAAATGTTAGATGGTCCCACAGTAGAAACACCGCAGGTAAAACCAGTATGCCCATAATCCATGACCATCTTATCCATACCTTACTGACCACGAAGAGATCCTCTCGCTTCACAGCGCCTTCCTTGATTTTCTGCTGGATCCCTTCCCCAACTTCCTTCTCATTCTGGTACACATAGGCACAGTCGAAGTGGCGGTACCCGGCATCGATGGCAGCCATCACCGCAGCTGTCACCTTCCCTGGGGGGGACTAGAGGGGCAAAAAGGGCAGGACAGGTTTTGCTGAGGGACTATCAGGTGCTGCCCCGTCCCACAGCGCGGTGCCCCCTCACCCTCCATGTGCCGAACCCCATGAGGGAAGCGNGCGTCAACCAATCAGCGGCCCGGCCCCGCGCGAGACCGCCGCGCCAACCAATCAGCAGCGGAGCCGCAGGCAATGGGGCCCGCCGGGCGGCCGTGGGGAGGGAGCTGGGGCAGTCTGTGAGGGACGCGGTCCGTGAGGGACGCGGTCCGTGAGGGACGCGCCCCGAGCGTTCTCTGCCCCGGGCGAAGGGTGGAGGGTGAAGTTCCCCATGGACAGATAAGGGCTGAGCGCCGCTGTGTCCCGGCCTCGGCTCCTGCAGCGCCCTGTCCCCGTGCCACGGCTTGTCCGTGCGTGTCTCGCTTGTGCCATATGCCCGTGGGTGTTCTGACACCCTGTGGGTTCCCTGAGGGAGACACCCACATGGCACAAGCAGTTTCACTTTGGGGTGAATTGGCGAGTAATTTCGGAAGCGATCAGTACAAATCACTGCGTTTTAAATGCCGAGGGAAAGCGTGTTTTGGTGTGTTTTCAAAACGACTGAAGAACGCTGAGTTTTCGGCGAATATCTCAATGACCGCGTTGTCCCTCTGCCTTTATTGAGGTGCAGACCGTATTTCGGGCGGAAACATAAAAGTGTAGAAATACATGGTAGGCGGCCTTTAAATTTCACATTAGAAACTGACTTGGCAATTTTGGAGAGGCAAAATATGCTATACGGATGGGGTGGTGAAAGTGCAATGAAAAATAAATTAATTTATCACCAGGATCCTTCAAGTGCTCCATAATAGCCTGTTAGGGCTGCTTGGGAGGCTTTGCTTGTACTTGGAGAATTCATTCAGGTACAAACATAAATCTGAAATACGTACAATGGCGCATTTTTGTCTGGATGCCTCTCCCACAGCAGACACCCAAGATTTTTCTGCTTCATGTAACTGCAGGCAGACAAGATAATGAGTTTTCCCTTTCATCTTCCCCCAGGTTTCTGTCAGTGCTGTCAGCTGTCCTCTGCAGGACGCGATATTGCAGTTTAATCACACAAGAGAGCAGGGCTGAGAAATGCAATTTGTCCTTCCTCTCTCTTTATTCTGTGAACTCTCCTGTGAAGGCTGGTGCTTGTTTTTCCCAAGGCATGCCCTTAGAGACACCTTGGTGTTTTAAGAGAGGATTTTGGGCAGGAGGTTTTGTGTTTTGCTTCATTTGTGCCCGTTGGTGTGAGGCTTTGCCCAGGCCATGCCAATACCCGGGAGGTGTCACTTGTTCCTGTCCTGAAGGTGTGGCTGGGCTTGTCAGACGATGGCAGGGCCTTTGACAAAAGAGTATACATTGGAACAGAGTGTTTACATTGCTTAATTGGTTCAATTCCAGATGCTTCTTAAGGCAGGAATAAAACAGGGGATAGAGATTTAAAGTGATTTTAAGCCATTGGCCTCTTTCTTGCACTGAGTTCAGATCAAATCCAGCAAACAAGGCTGTGGCTTTTTCTGTACACTCAGCTCACGAAGGTTAATGTGAAAGCTGAAATCAATTAAAAATGGATGAGGTGATTTACTTGGAGTGTGGCAATGGTGTGCCCTGCAGACCTTTCCCTTATCAAAAGATAGGGGTTGAGGGCAGGTGTGTTCTGATCCAGCTGGTGTTTCTGCCGGGATCAGCTCCTGCAGTGCCCTGTCCGTGTCCCAGGGATTGCCCACCGTCTCTCTTGTGCCATGTGCTGAGGTGTTCTGACACCCTGAGCTCCCTTTCAGCCCCTCCAAAGGTGTTGGTATCCACTCCTCAGGCTGAAAGGTGTAGAACAGGGAAGTTCACACAGGGCATGCATGCCAAACGTGAGAGGTAAAATTAACTCCCTGTTTTTCCCCAGTCTTAACAGAATCATCCCTCTGGTAAAATTTCAGAACTGCCTTTTTTTCTTTTCTTCACTTCTTGTTTTATTATTGTGGGCAGCAGGCATTTCTCTATGGCTTGTTTGTTTTTTTTTTTTTTAGCAGCCAGCGCAGTCATAAAGGAGTTTAATAATGCAAAGACATGTGAGTGTAGAAGAGAAAAAGTGTCCTGTAGCTTCATGGTCTTTGTGGATGCCATACATTATTACTGCCACAAAATAACACAAAAGCAGAGCAGGATCCAGGGTGGATGGATGCGTTTTAATGTTTGCACACATGGGGGCAGAGTTAAACTTGTGTGTGGCCACTGCTTTTGCATTTCTTCAGTCTTAAACCCAGCAGATTAAATTGGGTATTGTATCCCTTAGATTTTGTAATAATGAGAAGTTGGAAATCTCTCTTCCTCAAAAATGATAAGAAGAAAAAAAAAAAAAAAACTAAAGGTGGCTTACACTTGCAATAAATAGACTTGAAAATTTTCTGGTAGGGACTCAAAAGATTGAAACCGGAGTTTAAAGAGGAAATTAGCCAGTTATCACTAACATACCAATTTTCTGAATTGCCTGATCCTTAAATTAAAGACACAAAAAAGAATTTCCTCTTCCCTGCTGTCTTTTGCACTGAAATGTGTGAGGCAATCTCCTGCTTCAACTCATCACTCTGTCTCAAAGATGCTCCAAAACTTGCACTTTTAAGCGTTGTTATGCACTTGGAGGGGAAATCAAGTCTGTTTTTTCCCTCCTGTTAACAAGGCACTTACCTCCAACATTTATATCCAAGGAGAAGCAGGAGGACTATCTAAAATTGAGTATGGTTGGATTTACTGCAACTGGGAGCACTCTCCTGTGCTCAACAGCTCCAGCTTGTTTTTGAGTGCAGCTGTCTGTGGGGGCTGTGTGCAGCTGGTAGGAAGCAGAGTGTGCTGCACAGACTGGGGCTGTTAACTGCACATTTGCTGCCAGAGGCTGCTTCCATTGGGAACTTTGCCATGGATTCAGCAGTGTGGAAAGGAGCCACTTGTTAAAATGTCTGCCAACGGTGCCAGCTCTTTGTTCAGCCAGTGTAGTACCAAACTCTGCCTAACCTGTTCTGTGTGTTGGCCCTGGTGTGCTCGGGATGGCTGGATGCTGGGATTTCAGCACAGTTTTCCAGTGCCTCATCCCCAGAGATCCCCTGTGTGCCCCCCTCGGGCAAAATGGGGAGAGAAAATTCCTCAGCATCTGCATCCCAGTGTTGGCCTGGCTGTGCTGGCCTCTGGGGGACAAGCCAAGAGCAGTAAGAGTAAGGATTGACCTTTTCCTTTTTCCCAGGGACATTCTGTGGGGCTGACATTTGGTGAATCCTAGAGAGATCCAGCACCAGGCCTGAATTTTCCCAAGGAAAAACATTTTACCTTTAAAGGGAACAGTTTTGTAGGCATTTCATGTTCTCAGGAAAAGACTGATAGAGGTTTTGTAAGCATCTCTTGTTCTCAAAACAAGAGGTGCTGTTTTTCACTTTATTATTTTCTTGTGTGTATTTTCAAAATATAGTCTATCTCATCCAACAATAATAATAAAAATAATTTAACCAATCAAATAACTCTTAGCGAAAGACCCTATAAAAAAGAATAGATTGTTTAAAATAAAACCTTCTAATTTTCTAGAATTCAGAGCTTTTTCTCCTCATTTTATACACCACAACAACAGTATGTCACCCTCTGGAGCAAGATGGGCTTCCCAGAAGGAATTCTGACATTTCCACAGCACTGGGCACACCAGAAGCCTGAAACAATAAATTTTGGGTTCTGAGAAAAACCCAGCCAATTGTGTTCTGAACCTGGAATAACTATGCCTGTTAGAGGAAAGGGGGAAATCTGGGGAACACCAAGTTGAAACTACCCTGAAGAGGAACCTTTTAACTTAGCAGAAGTGCAGGAAGCTACAGTTTTTGAGAACTACATCAAATGGGGTGGTGGTTTGGTGATAAAGAGAAGTGTAACTTGCCAACAAGTGGATACCTGAGGGTAAACAGGACAGGAAGATATAGTTAATAAAACTGTCAGGCAGTGGGGAGCAGACCCCTGGAGGCAGTGGAGGAGGTGTTGACAGCAGACAAGGGCAAAACAAGGCATGTTCACAATATTCCCAAAGAATAATATAGTTATATTTTCTTCTGAGTCTTGTCTACATGAAAATCTTGCACTGTTTCATTATGCTGATGCAAATGCCTTTTTTGGACACATATCAGTTGAAGTATGTCGTGTATTGATTTAGCTTAAATCCCTTCCTTACCACTTCAGTTAAAACAGTAGGAACTACTCCAGCAAAATAACACCCATCCTCCTAAAGACTTCCCATTAATTTAACAGCATCAGTTTTTGAAATGGTTTAATTAAACTGCAACTTCCTTGCACAGGCCAGGACTGGTTGCTGTGGAAGCAGAAACATGTCTTTTGTGCCTTTTCTTTAACTTGTAAAAAGAAACCTTCTGATCATAGACTGGAGAGGTGGATTAATGTGGGACTGGCAAATACTTTGCTTGGTTTTCTCCAGGTCAAGCCCTGTAAAAAGAGCAGGTACCAAAGCATCAACACAGACCAAACCTTCTCAGTTGTTTCCGTGGGAGAATGGGCTTTGTAATGAGGGAATAGGCAACTCCACTTAAATAGGGAGAACACCATGGCCAGCATCCAAACCCATCTCATCTATAAATGGAAAATTTGCCCATCCCAGACCTACATTCCTGTCCAGTTCTGTTGGTAGGCATGGTTATCACAGGAATGGGATTTTCCTTTCTTGTATATGCAGACTGTAGCTTTTCCAAAGCTCATCACTTTAGAGAAAATTTGACTATTTTTCTTGCCAAGTGGAGGCTCTTGTTCTCATGGAAAAATATTTTCATGCTTCCTTTCAAGTTTCAACAGTAAGCCATGTCTGGTTTTGACAAGGAAAGGGATGCTTTGAATGTCCTAAGAGTGAAGGAAGAGATACGTTTTCCCTTTGAAAAAACACAAAAGTTTTTGAAAAGCGTTGGAAATCTTTTCTTCATGTTTGAAAAACAAAACAAAATGAAGCACACAGTAGAACTAAATGAGTTCATCTTGATTAGGACCAACATGAAAAATGCCACTGTGGAATCTGCACAGTTAGAGCTGAATAGAAATGTCTTTATAACCTGAACTCGTACACAACAGGGGAGCCCGATTGTTTTAGCTGACTGAGTTAATCAGGTTCTGTAAATACGAGAGCAGAACTTTGTGTGGTGTTTCTCCCATCACATGGCAGGACCCGTGGGCAAGCTGGACATTTAGTGGGGATGTGGAAGGTCCAGTGATTCCCACAGAAGTTTGGCTGGCTCATTGTCCTTCACTAATCCATGGCTGTGCAGTTTCTGTGCTCCAGGTCTGCTCTAGGCTCGGTCAGATGGGCTCCCACACCCTCAGCATCCGTCATTTCCAGAAGGAATTCAGGATGTGCAGGGAGGAGGCCATGAGCTGGACACTGTCCTGGCACGAGGCTTCCAGCAATTGTCTTGGCTGGGGACTCTGCTTGTCCTGCAGCCAGAACGTGTGTGGAGCCCCAGGGGCTGGGCAGAGATGGTGGCCAGGTGTGGGCTGCTGCAGAAGCCAGGAAAATTGGTACGTGTGTGTCCCCCACCAAACTCCCACATGCAACCATAAGAGGAGATAAAGTGGCTTCTTCATCTCTAAAGTTTCTGTATCTTGAGAAGGGCAAGAAGCCTTGGTCCAACAGCATGGGCCTCATTTTGTGATGTCTTTCTAGAGACATTATACCCTTCCCCAGCAAGAAGACAGCTGTATCTACTTCTGCAAATTCCTTCTTCAGAAGGGCAGGACCACAGTGCCCATTTTTTTCCCTCACAAATCCCTGGTATTGATCTTGGCTCAGTCCCTTGTTTGACACATTAGAGATGCAGACTCGTACAGAGGAGAATAAGGACAACAATACTGAATGTTTGAACAAGTGCTTGACCTATCCAAAATGTTGAATGTTGGATAGTGCTGAAGCAGAAAAATCTCTTTCTTTGTAAGATAAAAAGGAGATGCTGAATTTCAGACCAAATATTTTTTCCTGGCTCTTCCACGGATAGCTAGATCTGGTGACAATATAGAGGAATGGACTATTTCTGAATAGAAAAAGAGTGGAAGTCAGGCACAAAATTATTTAAGTGAATGGTTTTCCATGTAAGTAAAGCAGATGAAAATTCAAATTGAAAAACTCTGGGAAGTTGGATATTCTGACTCCCCATCATGCATGATTTATTAGTCCTGTCTTTCCACTCATGCTCCTTTTTTGTTAAAGAAATGAGGTGGGGTGGAGGGGGAGGAAGCATGAATTAACTTGTGATACACAGCTATTTATTTAGCAACCTAACTCCTAAAGTTTCCTGGGAAACAATCCTGTAAAAGAAAGGCCTGATTTTGTTGCTTTTTACAGTCAGGAGCAGCCCCAGTGAATTTTGAGGAGTTACAGTAAAGTAGAAGAACAGTGTGACTCAGTCCTTTTCTTGATATTACCTAACCATGACACAGAGGACAGACTTTTTACATAAACTCATTTTTGTGCTCCATTCAAAACCAAACTGAACTCCAGCCAGTCCTGTTTTGTAAACTGCTGTGATGCAAGAGAGCCACATACCACGGACAGAAACATAAGAAGCACCAGAAAGGTCTTTGTGATTTGTAGAGTGTTTGTGAGAAAACAAACATCATAAACAAAGACAGAGATAACTACACATACACACACCAACAAGGTCTTAGTAAACCCAGTGTTCATTGCAACATGGAAGTAAAAGACTTTAGAGCAGCTTCTTTTTTTGAGGTGAATCATTCATTTTTCATAGCAGGACATTAATTCACACGACCTTGAGTACGTGTGGTTTGTGTTTGTTTTTCTCACCATCCTCTGCAATGACGCTGAAGTTCCCATTTTAGCCTTTTGGTTGTATTTGCCCAGATTGTTATGTGCTGTGTGTGCTCTAGTATCAGCACTATCCAGTCTGTTTTCAAAATAAGTTATCGTGACTAGACACCACCCTGCTGCTTTCTTTTTTTCAAAGCCCTTTAAAATTATCTCTTCCCAGACAGTTCCTAACTGACGTCTGGTGTCTGGAACACTTTGTTTATCATGGGGGGAAAAAAGCAGATTCATCACAGGATTTTCTTTGCTTTTGATGCTGCTACAAGAAGTTAATTTGTACAATATTGTGACTAAAAACCAGTGAAATGCTCCAACCCAAAATCTGAAATGCAAACCCCTCCAAAGCCACAAAATTTAAAAGTGAACCTTGTAAATCTTCAAATCTTGTCTCTGGCTCTAGAAATGGGAAAACTTTTGATTGTGAGAAAGAATTTTGTTTTCCCAGCCATTGATACCTTGTAAAACTTTTTTTAGAGGTGTTTTTGAAGACTAGAAGTGTATCCATGAAGATTTCTTCAGAACATTGTGTTCCCCACACTTTTTTGTATGTTCTAGGCACCTGCTGTGCTGAGGTGTTTATATGAAGATGACAATGTAATGATTTTTTAATATTTTAGAGAGTATAAGCTTTTTCCCCATATGTATGTTCTCAGCTTGGGATATGCAGAAATAATTTTTTTTTTTTTTTGAGTTAGTATTGTCATATTTTTTTTTACTTCAGAGTAACGTTACCAGTACCTAACCATTGGGATTACATAAAAAATACAGGTTTAGAATACGGTGCCTCACAAAGCAGCTTCCCTCCATCTGTTTTGAGTATAATGAGGGTTTTTATGTATTTTCTTCCTCCTTGTCAGTCATTTATTTGGTATTAATGATTCAGAAAAACTTCTGCACTTACTTAGGGACTAAAGCTCTGATTCTGGTGACAAATGTGGGGTTAGTTTTAAGTGCTTACACACACTCATCTCTTTTTTTAAAAAAAAACAGATTTTTCCCTCCAAGTAATGCAGTTAGAGAGAGAGAAAGAAGAAAAAAAAAGGTAGAGTGCTAAATTTTCTCTTCTCATGGACTTATACTTCTGGTTTTGATATAATGAGAATCTCCTGAAGTTGTGTATTGCCTCCATACCCAAACAGGATGAATGCCCCACTGTGTTAAAACACTAAAGCAGCATTGTATTAATATTAAGCAGGTGTCAAACAGCGCCTAAACTAGTAAAACAAAAGGTGAAAAAGGGCCTTTGCTTAGGAGCCTAACTTGTAATCAGGTGACTACCTGGTGTGCAAGGTGTGCCTCCCTGCTCTGCCAGGTGCACCCCCAGGTTTGAGGTAATTTTAGGCTTGGTTTAAGATGTGGTGGTGTGATATGTTGACAAATAGGGGTAGGTGTGTGATGAAAAATTACCCACGCACGGGTGTGCTGGAGCCAAGGAAATGCTGAGAACCACGTGTGTGGGTCCTGCCAGATGAGTGGCTCCAACAGAGAGAAGGGAGCCTGGCACCTCCTCGCCTGCTCCTGCTCCCTAAGCTCTGATGGAAAAAAATTCATTTTCCTTGCGCTACAGACCGAGCTCTGCTGTGTAGAGACCTACGAAGAGATGGATTTAGGCAGGGTCATTTTGCAATTCTGAATCCTCGGGAGGCAGCAAGGGTGTTTTTCTCTTCATAGTGTAGTGTGTTATACTCCCAGAACTTTCTCTGCCTTGGGTGGAAATGGGCCATCAGAATAGTTGCAGAGGAATGAGAGACAATAGCATGGGTAGCAGACAGAGGAAAGACAGTATCTAGGTCCTCTGTAGGGGAAAAATGTCAGGTGTTGAAAATGAAAGGGCCTGGGTGGCAGAAAAAGGTGAGGGAGGATTCCCTGGGCACACATCTGGGTGGCAGAGAGAACGGGCTGGAAAGGAGTAGGGAGGGTCTAGAAAAAAAGAGACAAATTCATGCAGTAGGAAAACACACAGGAGAAGTTTTAGAGAGAGGGTTTCAGGGTTATTAAAGAGTGCAAAGGCTTGATTACAGAACTTTAGTTTGAGCATGAAATTATTAATGAAGACAGATCATGTATCAAATGGCTCTAAACAAAGAGCTCGGGGTTTTCTGGAAATTAAAATGGGTAAGTCTGCAATGCTCTGTGGCAAACACTGGATTTGGTTTTGAACAAAGTAACTATTCTGTGAAAAAGTACCAAAGGCATAATCAGTGAAGAAGGCTCCTGTTTGCCACAGTTTTAATCAATCATTAATCAGCCTTTCTTCTTTCCAGTTCTGTTTCCTTCTGCTTCTGCCTTGCTCAGCTCCAGGCCTTTATTCAGTGTGGTGGAGTGCCTGGAAGTTTATGCATTGAGGAAAGGAGTTTCCTGGACTCATTCTGCCACAAACATTCCAGCTAAATGCAACAGCCTGGAAGGGCTCCAGAGCAGAGACCCTGGAAAACAGAGCCCAGCTGGTCTGAGAGATAATAGCTGCCAAGAGAGCGTGGCTGTCTGCAAGGAGTCACGCACAGGGATGTGGCTTGGGCAGTTTGAAATGTGAATCAAAGTCATTAGGCTGCTTTTGCCATGCCAGTGAAATGCTCTTGCCCAAAGACCAAAGGAGACAAAAATCTGTATTTAATGGCCACAGAGGTCCTGGATTGTGGCATGGGTCATTGTCTACTCACTCAGGACTGCGTATTGGCATAGAATGTTTCTTTCTGTTAATTGTATTCTTGATGATTGACATACAGCCACATAGTGCTGATATTCAAGAGAAGATATTTTTCCTTCTGTCTCTAGGAACTTCGCTTCTTTTCCTTACAAAGCCAACCAACCAGTTTGCCTGAAGGCATGGTGACTGTAGGTGTGTGGTCCTGCAGTGGGATGTGGGAGCATTTCTCTTCACCAGTTCGAGCTGATGGGTGGCAAATCAAACCCTTCTACACTGTGAATTTGAGTATTGCTTTGGGTTTATATTCTAAGCTCTGGCTTAGACAAAGCTGACAGAAATGAAAGGTAGTTGTTAATAGTAAAGTTGGTGGATGAGGTGAAAAGGATTTTATGTGTTACTGTTAAGAAAAATCCAGTAGAAATATTCTGCAGAAGCAGCAGA
This sequence comes from Chloropsis cyanopogon, assembly GCA_013400585.1. Taxonomy (NCBI): domain Eukaryota; kingdom Metazoa; phylum Chordata; class Aves; order Passeriformes; family Irenidae; genus Chloropsis; species Chloropsis cyanopogon. The sequence continues at coordinate 101,645 of WEZZ01018994.1, read as the reverse complement.
TTTATTGTGAGGCCAGGAATAGCTCTATCAGGAAAGGCATTGAAGGTATTCTCCCTGAGATGCAGAATGCTTTCTGGAGCTTCCCAAATGAATGAGGAATGAAATGCAGTAACCACCAAAGAGATGCAGGATGCTGCCTGGCCACTCTTACCACACAGTGCTGTGAGCATAGCAAAGCAGTGTTTCATCTGGATTAGCCTTCTTTCCCACTGACATCTTAGGATCTAATCCCTATAAATGTAAAATCAGACACCATTTCTCCTCACAGCATGCCAGAGACATTATTTTAACACCCAAATTTTCTTAAATTTACTCATGTCACTTTTTCCTATCAGAATCTGAATCCCTCATCTTTTATTTTCAAGCACTATCTTTTTAACTTATTAAAAAGGGAAGATCACCTCTATCCCCTGTAGGGGAGGATGATAGAGCACATTTGGTGTACATCCAGTTTGTGGCTCCCTGAGCTTTACCTTGTGGCTGCTCAGGGGTAAGCATTTAGAGAAGAAAATGTGACCGATGGGGTATGAAAGATGTGCTCTGCTTCTATTTAGAAATAAAACCAGACCTATGGCAATAGAAGCACTAAAGGACACCATTTCCCCACACCACTTCCCGCTTGTTTCGAACCAGAGCTGCTCCATCCACTTGTGTTTAATTACTTCAGATTGGGATTACAGCCTGTGGGAATGAGCGAGCTAGCTTCATTATGAGTAATTAGAATTTGAACCTTTGGTTTTCACCAAAACCAGAAGGTCCTGAAGCGGTTTGGGGAGAAACCAGAGGTTTGGATGCCTCCGGTCATGCTCTGCGTGCTCGGACTCTCGGAGGGGAGAGCCAGCATGTCTGCCGCGATCCCTGGCGGCAGCTGGGCCGGCTCCGGGCGGCCGGGTGGAGAAACGGGGCTCGGAACGGGGCTCGGAGCGGGATTCCCAGGGCCGGGGCTCGGAACGGGGCTCGGGGCTCG
>WEZZ01018994.1:17847-100645 GCA_013400585.1 Chloropsis cyanopogon | reverse complement strand
CGGGTCGGCGGCCCGCGCTGGCGGCCGCGGGTGTTTGCGCGGTGCGGGAGGTGCTGCCCTACTTGTGGCCGAGCCTCCGCGCTCGGCGAGGGCTGGGCACGCAGGTGCTCCGCGCAGGGACGCCTTGTAAAAGGGGTGGGCAGGGGAGCTGGTCCCGGCTGGAGCAGGAGCCCCGGCAGCGGCCGCCTCTGGTGTTAGCCCTTAAAGCTGTGCTTGGCCGGGCTGAGGTGTTACCCTGAGCACCGTGCGCCGCTCCCCTGTGCTGGGATGGGGCTCTGGTTTCTGCTCTCTTACAGAGGAGCCACAGAGCCGTTTGGGTTGGAAGGGACCTCCAAGGCCGTCTAGTTCCAACCCCCGTGCCATGGGCAGGGACACCTTCCACTGGGCCGCGTTGCTGAAGGCTCCAGCCAGCCTGGCCTTGAACGCCTCTGGTGATGGGGCAGGCACAGCTTCTCTGGATAATCTGTTCAGTGCCCCTGTGCTGGGTCCGGGTCTGCTGTCTGTATCCTCCCAGAGCTTTTGGTAGGTTTTTGCACACTGGAGCTCTGGTATTTCCAGCCTAAACGAATATTAGGGAGCAAATGATGTCCTGGGGCATGTGGGAGACCAGAAACTTTCCCTTGCTGGGAATGCAGGAGCTGTGCTTCGGCATCTTTTTGGGAGAAGGCATTTGGTGACTTTCCCAGCCCATACAATCGGTGTGTGCTCTATTTTTTAACAGCTTTGGGAGCCAATGGTGGCTGGCATAGCCATTTGCACTTGTGGGCTCTTTCTGTGAGCTCTCGGTGCTTATTCTTTCCCTGCAGGTAACCAGCCAAGAGTGTGTGGTGGCCTCTGTGTAAAGCAGCTCTTGAGCCTGTGCTGGGATTTGTATAGGTTGTTCCTTTGCCGTAGGAAAGGTGAGTAGGATTATTTCCATGTGTTGCTCTAAGGCTTTCTAGTTTAAATGCTTCCAGAAGTAGAGTGATATTTAAACAACGCTGTGACTGCTGGTTCTTTCTAAATTTGTTTGAGAATTGTGCTTCTGCCTATTGTTTTATATAAGTGAACTGGAGTTTATGGCACCCAGATGATATTTGGTCTTTGTGTATCTCTTATACTAAGTTTTTTATTTCTTTTGGCTAAAGTGCCAACTAAACTTTGGCAAAGAGGTGCATCACCCCTATTGTTGGGTCTTAATTTGGTTTTGTAGATCATGTAATCTCTTCCTGTGGATAATAGAATCAAATAATCTGAATAATGAGGTATTTGCAGAGATAGAGCTTTCTTTGGAGCTGTTTTACGTGTAGTAGCTCATGCTGTGAACACACTGCAATTTTAAAATTTTATCTGTGGTATGCTGAGTAAGGATCAATTGCTTTAGGTGGAAATGCTATCAAATACTTGTTTTTATTATAAAACCTAGGATCTTACAGGATGCAGTCAGTGTTGGATCTGATGTGACATGGCATCTGAATCCTAGCAATAGCTGATTTCTTAAAGTGCAGCTGGGAGTGGAAAAGTGGACCATGCAGGGGATTTTGTCTGAGATGTTTCTTGCCATGCACAAATCTCAGCCTGCCTTTGCATGAAATAAGACTTTCTTTTGTATTTTTCAGCTGTCTGTTGGGTGTCAAACGATACCTCCTGATATTCTGTAAGAATCTCAGTCCTCAAAGGCTTTTTAATCCTGAGCTGTGCCATTAGGCAGAAGTTAGCTCTGGGGGTTTTTGCAGAGTGCCCTTGTGTGATATAGACTCTGTCTTAACGTGAGATTAATAGAGAACTAAGCTGCTATTCCAAGCAAGATCAGATTACAGAGTCTGTTAATGAATTCAACTTTTCTAGACACTTTTTTTTGACAGTCTGGAAAAATGAATGCTGGCATTGTGCTGGGTATTTCCCAAAACCCAGAATGCATGGGCCTATCCCATCCTGCTGACCTAATTCAGGGTCACAGTGGGCCTGAATTTGAGATATTTGGAGTGTGATTGAAGCAGCTCCAACTGATTTGAGATGATGGGAGCTCCTTAAGTGTGCTATGATGGAGGAGGTGGCCTAAGGAAAAAAATCAAGCAGAGACTGGCATAATTAGCAGGATAGGATGGGGATATGAGGAAATTAGGCAGAGTGTGACAATGTTGGCATCTCCTTTGAGAAAAGCTGGTAAGGTTTTGTGTGTTGCCAGTTGCAGTTCTGTGGTCCCACTCTCCAGTTCCTCTGGCTCTGTCCCTTGGAGAAGTGAGGATCTGGATGGCCCTGGTGGGGGCTGGAGCTACCTGTGGCACCTCAGAGTTCCACAGAGAGGGAGATCTGCTGCTCTGTGATCTGAGGGAGGCTCTGTTTAAGCACTGGAGGGAAACTGTAGGCTGGAACAGCTTGTACAAATCTGCTCCTAATCAATTGTTGAAATGGGCTAGTTGCAACAAGCTGGGTGAAGGATGCCACTTCCCTTCCCACGTGATGTCTCTTGGTTTGGAATTCCTCCCACTCTCAATCATCCTCGGCAGACACTTGGTTCTTTTGATTCTGATAGTTGTTTACTTTTCACTGCCATATTGCTGCTTGTAATGCATTATCTGTGGGATGTTTGATGTGTCTCTCTCATGTCTTTGCCCAGATGTGTCCCTGTTAGATGCCAGGCCAGCTGCCACCTGTGCTGAGCTGCAACCAAAATGGCAAAGTACAGGCTCGTTCTCCTGAGACATGGGGAAGGAGCCTGGACCAAGGAGAATCGCTTCTGCAGCTGGGTGGACCAGAAGCTGAGCAGTGATGGGATCAAGGAGGCTCAGAACTGTGGCAAGCACCTCAAGGCTCTGGGCTTCGAGTTTGACCTGGTCTTCACCTCGGTGCTGAGCCGCTCCATCCAGACAGCCTGGCTGATCCTGCAGGAGATGGGCCAGGAGTGGGTCCCCATTCAGAGCTCCTGGCGGCTGAACGAGCGGCACTACGGGGCGCTGATCGGCCTCAACAGGGCGGAGATGGCTCTGAACCACGGCGAGGAGCAGGTGAAGATCTGGAGGAGGAGCTACGACGTCACCCCGCCTCCCATCTCCGAATCCCACCCCTACTACGCCGAGATCTACAACGACCGCCGCTACAAGTGCGGTGATGTCTCTCAGGAGAGCCTGCCCAAGGCTGAAAGCCTCAAAGATGTGCTTGACAGACTCCTGCCCTACTGGAATGAAAAGATAGTGCCAGAACTGAAAAGTGGCAAAATGATTCTTATCTCTGCTCATGGCAACAGCAGCAGGGCGTTGCTGAAGCACGTGGAAGGTAAGGGCTTTTGTTTTAGCCTTCCCCTCTCCTCCTTACTCAATGGCTTGGAGCTTTGTGTCTTGTTCTGTAGTGTGTATTACTTACCTGGGCCAGGTCAGAGTGTCTGTGGTCTCCAAGGAGAAAGGAGAACATTGGTCAAGGAAGCAAACCGGGAGATGTGGAAAGGGGAGAGAATTACTTAGGTTAATGTAGTTAAGGAAAGGGCTGAGTGCTTTCATTTTATTTCTCACTGTTCATTTAAAACTACTGTATTCAAACAAAATTTGTGATTGGTTTAGATAGCCTGCAGAGTTTTTGTCTAACATTATTATTTTTTTTTTTCCAGCTGCTTTGTCAGGTTTGTGATCATCATCTCTTAATTAAAAAAGCATTGCTGTAACACAGCAGAATAAAAGTGCTTGGCTTGGGTTGTGGAAGTTGTTCTTGTTACTCCAATGGGTCACCCTGATAATTTTTTACTTATGTGACAGAGTTCTGCAGAGAGTAGGCACTTGCTAAAGCTTGTGCAAATACTGCACTATATCCCAGTATAGAAAATGCATTCCAATAAACAGCCAAGTTGGTAGCTTAGCATAAGGTTATTATTTACCACAGAATGGTTTCTGTTGAGAGGTATCTTCTAAAGGCCATCTATCCAGTCCCTGTGCAACAAGCAGGGACATCTTCAGCTAGATCAAGTTGTTAAGAGTCCTGTTCAACCTGGCCTTGAATGTTTCCAGGAATGGGATAGCTGCTGCCTCTTTGGGAAACGTGTTCCAGTGTTTTACCAGCCTCATCATAGAAATTTTCTTCTGCATATCTAGTCTGAAAGGATCTTCTTTTAGTTTAAAACCATTATCCCTTGTCCTGTTGCAACAGGCTCTGCTAAAAAGTCTGTTTCCATCTTTCTTAGAGGCCCTCTGGAACCTTCTCTTCTCCCAGCTGAACAACCCCAACTCAGTCTTTCCTCACAGGAAATGTGCTCCATCCCTCTGTTCATTTTTGTGGCCCTCCTCTGGTCCTGCTCCAACAAGTCTTACCTGGGCTGAAAGTCCCAGAAGTGGTCTTGAAAAGGACTTATTTGGGACTTTATGATAAAAACCATCCTTTTTGTTGTTAGGTGCTTCCCTCCCTTCCTCTTTCATCTCCTGGCTTCTAGGCCATCCTGAACTGGAAGTTGAACTGTATTAATTTCTTTGTGGGCAGAGCAGAATTTAGTGGTTATATATGTGTGACTGCAGCCTCCTACAGTTGTAGTTACAAATATGCACAGACTGGATTGTGTCCACTCAGTTTTTTTTTTAGTTATAAAATCCTCTGTTCAGTGGCTCTGCCTGCTGATTATTTTTTTCATTGGCCATGCTGGAGCAGTCAGGCCGTCAGGAGTCTGATGAAATGAGCAGGTACAAATGGCTTCTGGAACTAGAGAGGCTGTGAATCCTGGGTGCAGATCACTGCTTGGATGAAGGAGGAAGGGCTGGTTCAGTCAGTTCCATGATGTGGTCAGGGTGGTTGTCCTCGCTGTGTAAAATGATAAAGGAAAAAGGGGAAGAGGGATCTGCAGCTCTGGTGTTTTTGTGGATTTTTCTTTTTTATAAGCTTAGTGTGTCCTGTACTTGAATGGAGTTTTCTAAGCCCCTCCAGCTTAGCTGGAACCTTTTTTTTTCTTTTATTTTTGGCATTTTGAAAACTGGGTTCCAAATGCCTCAAGCCAGCAATCTTGCACGGCTGCTTGGATGTCTTAGTCATGGTGTTGATCTTGGAAGAAGTAGATCAAACTTTAAATGGCAGGAAATATGAATGTTTTCATTCACTTGCATCTGATGAAACAATTCTAATTGTTTTAGTGTCGATTTGAATTTTTTTCCTAAAGGACTACAGAGTATCCCTTGAAATTACTATTTCAAGGAGGTATTTTCTTTAAACAGGTTTGCAATTCTCTGAATCTGTGTTTTCCTTGTTCTGAGTAATTGGTAAAGAGCTGGAAATGTAGTTCTGCTTTCTGCTTGCATGCAATCATTGGAGGAACAGTATCATGCTTTGATTGTGGGTTTGGATTTTGTTCTTGTTTCCTCATTGCACGGAGTGGATCTCGTGAAGGTGTATGAAATGTCTGTAAAATCTGTCATGCTAAATGAGCATCCTGGATGCACAGGATCTATTTGCAGGTGCTTTTTCTCAATTCTTTGGGGGAGGATAGTTTTTTTTTCTTTATCTAATAACCAGTGCTTCATATTGGAGCCCTCTTGACAGTGTCCCTTTATGAAAATATTAGTGTAGATATTTATGTAGATATTACTGTGATATTACTAGATATTACTTTATGTAGATATTACTGTGACCACCCTGCCCTGTTTCTTTTGAAGTGCTGACTGGAGATCAAGTCCAATGGACTGATTTACCCAATGAAGGATTGGTGGGCTCTCTCAACTTTTCTTTCTTCTCAGCCATTTAACCCTGGGGACTGGTGTCAAGTACCTCAACGTGGGGGTTTGTGGAATGCCTGATTCTAGAATTTCCAATAGTTTACGGGCTGGAGCTGCACATTGTGACACTTGGTATGGATTGTGTGTTGAGGGCTTCTTAATAAGATTATTTCACTGATTTTGCTGCTTAGGCTTCTTAAGGAAATGCTGCTTATGTGAGTGTGGTGTCGTGAGTGCAGTTGCAGGAAACACCTTGAGATCTAAACAACTCAGTGCTCTTGAAATGAGGTGGACTTGCTCTCCCTGTCATTTCCCACAGCCTTATGGAACTCAGTGACAAAACACCAGTATTAAACAAGCTTCTGTGGCTGAATTTATGCATTTGATCTTGTGTACGATCTTTTATTGGGTGAATCATCTGGCCTCAAGTGCAGCTGACATGCAGAGAGGAGGGCTGTTGTTGTTCTCAATAGCTCTTGTGGGTTTTGGGTTCCTCTGACCAGAAGAATAGAAGGGAGGAACTTGGTAAGAGCAGGGGAGAGGGAAGGGGAAGCTGAACCAGCCCCTCTGAAAGGTCTGTAGGTGCTGAAAATCAGTGAGGTTTGTCTCTGTAGGACTTGGCAAGGCACAAATATTTCAAAACACTCCATGGGCTACCACATGGAGGTGAATTCTTAAGCTTGCCTGGAGATATTTCCAATTTGTGTGTTTGGTTAAATGGAGGATAAGTGAGCTGGGGAGGAATTTTGAATGTGATTTTGAAAGGTCTCTTTTATATTAAGTGCTGTACCAAGTTACTGTAGTGTTTCTGTACCTAACTGCTTCCTGCTCTACGGGTGAGGAACAGCATTCTCAGGACAGAGCATGGGAGATGTGCAGTTACCTAGTCAGCATTTTATCTGGGCTCCTGAGGAGAGAATCCTGAGTGCTTCAGTAATGTCTGTGGGCTCTCATGGCTATGAGTAGGTAGGACCAGACTTCTAAACCTTGGGTAAAGACTGCTGTCAGCAGTGCTGAGACCCAGGCTTTGGTATTAAACTGGAGGGAAGCCTCTTGCTTCTTCAGTGGACTTATTTACCATGCAGTTGGGATCTTGCCCCAATTTCACCCTTCTTCCCTGTGCCACGGGCTGGGCTGTGACACAGGCCAGCTGGGGTGGAGTGCAGGAAAAGGTCAGCTGGTTCTAGTTACAGCATGTGGAGTAACTGGATAGCAGTGAGCTCACACTGCAGCCATCTCAGCTGCAAGGTGTGATCCCTGTGCAAGGTGTGATCCCTGTGCTTGTCCTCCTGACCTGCTGAGCTCTCCCTGCAGCCCAAGAGCTTGTGTGAGCAGCCTGCTCAGCTTCTTGCTTCCTGAAGAACAGAAACACCATACACAGCAACAGGACACTGTTGTTTCTTTAGGATTTTCATCTGACTTCTGCTTGCATTTCCAGACTTCTGGCTGTGGGGCAGCACTCTTCTGGATGAGGAAAAGTCCCGAGGAGAAAACCATCATGTGTGCTGCTCTGTGTTTATCCTAGACTGCACTGTTTTGCTTTTAAATCAATACTAGTTGACATTGTGGTCACTTTGTGTTCTGTAAAAACAGCAAAACGCATTTCTGAATCCATGTAGCTGCAGCTAGTTTTGTTTAATCCGTCTCCAGAGGAAACTTAAATATCATGTCTCCTGACCACATGATGTGGTTTGCCTGAACTCTCCTGCATGACTTCATCTGCTTTGTGTGTATATGAATGGTTTAGTCTGGGAGACTGACCTTAGGAGGTGGTCAGGACACTTCGTAGGCACAGATTCTCTGGGAATATACGTGGTGATGTGGGTGTTGGTAAAATCTAATGCTTAACAATCCTTGAAATAAGAGCTCAGGCAGCTTGGCTGCTTGTTTTTCAAACAAAGTCCTTGAGAACAGTGCTTCTGCCCTGTGAATGGAATGTTTTTCCCATTCATTTCTGTGCCACTTTCAAATTTTAGGTATTCTTGGAGTTTTTTTCCCTGTAGGTCTGGTTCTGTGGCCTAGGCCAGGTGAATGATTTGTCCCTTGTATGCAAGAATTGCTTCAGCCATCTGAGTGTGACTTGTTTCAATGGACTGATGCTCAATATGTAACAAGTTCTTTGCCAAGGCTTCTTTCTGGTGCTCCATGCCCTTCTGAAGCTTAGGGCTGAGCATAAAGCAAGAACAGGTCACTGCAAAAGTTGGGTGCTGGTGTGGTCTCTGGGCAGGGGCATATGATCCTCACCTCGTGGGTAGTTCTGTTTTTTCTGGCCTGTTGTCACCCCACTGTTGCTGAGTTGCTTGACTGGTGTGTGTTTTCCTGTTAATATGATGGCTCTGCTTTTCTACTTGATGTGAAAATCTCTGGTAAATTTACACCCCTGCCTTCTGAGGACCATCTGTTTTGTCAGCTGCCCTGGGAGGATGTTTGCTTGGTGCACCTTGGTCTAGTTCATATGGTGCCATGGCTTTAGAAGCTTGGTTGTTTGGATTTTCTGAGTGAATTACTCAAAGCTGTCCTGCTTCACAACAGCAGGCTGCTGCTGGGACCTCAGTGCTTCTAAAAAGGGGGAGGAAGAGGGAATCTTGACATTCCCAATGACACTAGCTTTCTTTTGCCTGATTTTTGTGAGGGATAATGTCTTTGCAGTCACTGCTTTTAATTCAATTATTTAGACCTTGTGTGGAAACTTTACTAGGATGTTTGGTCTTGAAATTCACTTGGAGGCTCTGGATGTGTGTTGGATGTAAAATACCCAGCAATTTCATTGAGATGAGAGCCCAGAATATTTTAATTACACATCTGCATAACATAAATATTGTTTCCAGGTACTCATTCCTTTAGTTAAGTGGAAAAAAGAAGAATGCTCCAAGCTGTACAAGTTGACTTTCTGCCTCCTTTTTCTTCCCCTCATTTGCAAGTGGAAATGAATATCCTGTGTGTAGGAATTCTGAGAACAGTAGTGTGGACCCTGCTATAAACTTGATTGTGAGAATTCAGATGTGGGCAAAGAGTGATTCTCACACCAGAAGAATTAAATACTGATTTTTATGACAGTTTGTGTGATAAGAGTTGCCCAGAAAATTTAAGAGAAAAGCTAACCTTGTTATCCTGCCTTTTTCAAGAGTCTGTGTTGGCTGCGTAGCAGAGGTTGTTTCATGTTGGAGTGCACATGTGGTCTCTCATCTTTTGTGGTGTGTGAGTTGGGAAATTCTGGAGAGGAACCCATTGTACTCCATGTCCTGTATTAAAGGAAAGGTGTAGTCTCCAGGGCAATCTCTTCCTGTTTATTTCACACGTGTAGGCTGAAAAAGTGAAGAAACTGTCTTCACCTTGATGAGAATTCTTTCCTTCAGCTGTTCCTGAAGGGCTTCCCAAGCTGTGGCCTAGCTGGGAATTGACCCTTGAGTGGCTGGTGGTGTCAAGGGAGGCTGGAAGGTGTCCTTGACTGTTTTAAGACAGAAATAAAGCAATAGGCAATGAGGAAGCTGGAGGTGTAACTCTGTTTTGTTTTTCTTTGGCAGGCATCTCCGATGAGGACATCATCAATGTCACCCTCCCCACTGGTGTGCCCATACTCCTTGAACTTGATGAGAATTTGCACCCTCTGGGCCCTCACCAGTTTCTGGGTGATCAAGAAGCTATCCAAGCTGCCATCAAAAAAGTGGAGGATCAAGGGAAAGTAAAATCTGCTGAGAAGTGAAATCCCACTGTAACACAGCTGTGTTGAGTGTGGTAGGAAGTGATGATGTGTGTATGACTGCTATGTTGCACTGTGTGAATGTCTCAATTTCAAGCACTAAATAATTGGAAGGGACAATTGTTGAGTCTCAGGTTGGTAGTTTAACCCTCTGCCTTTGCAAAAACTGGAATTTAAGATTGCAGCGTGAGGTTTTTGATACTGGAAAAGGAAGAGATGATTCAGGTCATGGAAACTTGCAGGGCAGTCTGCCCCAGATCCACAACTGAGGATGGCCCAGTAGAGAAATAAAGGGATGTGTGATTGCTGTCTACCAGCAATCAGTCCTAACCTGTCAAGGAGAAAAGCACCAGCTTACTGGACTGATTTCAGTCCAGGATGTTATAGGCACTAAAACTGTCTCTGATAAAATGGAACCAGATAACTCTGTTATCAACTGTGATTTTTCTGTGTCACAATAGCTGTGTCCATTTGTTCTCGATGGATTTCCTTCAGTCTTTCAGAACACCTTCAGCTGCACAGCTCTCTGCCTTTGTTATTCTGAGTGTTCTGTGGCCAGTTCATGGTCCAGGGAATTTTGTAGAGATGTTCTGACTACTAGAGTTACCACAGTTGTCTTTTGTCACACGGTATTCAATTTTTAAGGAATCCAGGAATCCCTTTTCCTCCACCATCTTTGCAAAGCCTAGCATCACTGCATGTTGCTGGCTTGCAGTAATAGAATTTAAGTCAAACTTCAGTCCACAGAAGAAGCACAAAGGTTTTTCTGCTCAATGTTTAAATTATTGTGTAGCTCCTAGTGAGGGACCTGAATACCTTTGAAATGCTTTGATAACGTGTACTAGAGGTTTCATCACCCCTTAGTCAAGCTGATAAATAATTCCTGCTCACCTCAGCAAAAGTGACTCAGGAAAAACCCCTCTAAGCTTTCCTGAGTTGCAAAGGTATCTTGATAAATGTGTTCCACGGTAACATTGCTGTGGCATTATCTGTGTCAAATTCCCTGAAGGGCTGGAAGAGATGCATGCAGCGTGTCAGAAGTGCTGGGTGCAGCTCATTCAGCCACCCTGCTGGTAAGGAGGGATCTTCTGCCATGCCTGAAAGAGTTCTCCTGTAAACCTCTCCTCACAATCCTCCTTGATTCCTGCTGAGTGTGGCCCTGCTGCTGTTTGGCACTGGATTTGACCCCGTGGTGGGATGCAGTGTAGCAGGTGTGGCAGCCTGGTGTTCTTATTTATATACACAAGCACCAGGGTAATTCCACTTTTGAAGACTTGCTCTTAATCTTACCTGCAAATATGAAACTGTAAAAAGTTTATATCTGGCCCACTGTCTCAACACCTGAGCATCTGGTTCTGACCTTGGGTATCAACGTGGGTGACACCTGTGTGTGTGCTGCTTGAGCTGAATGTGTTCTCAGCATGGCCCAGCTACAAATCTCAATTTTGATGAGAATTTCCTTGATATGAGTATAAAGTTTTGAAATCCTGGAGGAGCTGCTGCTTTTCAGTGAGCAGCTCTGTAGCTTGCTTTGTAAGTGTGAGAGGATGTTTTTTCTCTTTTGAAGAGAGCAATGTGACAGTGTGGTGTGCCTCTGACAGTCTTCCTGACATGTGGAGCAAGACTTTGCAATTCTGGTGCCAGCTCACATTAGAATAGCACATAAGAAGTCATAAAAGATTTCTTGCTAGAAGGTACTTTCTCATGCATGGATGGTGCTTGGGCTTCTCTTTGGTTTTGTTTTTGTAGCCCTTGCAGTAGGAACAAAGTTACATGTTTCTCTTTTAAACTTAAAGCTGGTAGGTTTCCTCTTTCTTTGTACCAGAGAGATATTTCAGTGTTTTTTGGTTGTTTTGGGTTTTTTTCCCTCCGAAATGCCATTAGTAGCTTCTCTGCTACTTGATTTGTTACTGACTTAGTTTCTGGGGTTTTAGTTTCTGTGCTTAGAGTAACTCTGAACCTTAGTTGATAGTTTACAAGTGAGTGTTACAGTGTTAGACGGCTGACCAGCAAACCTTCACCTGGGAAAACCCTGAGAAGGGCCACTGGCACTCAAGTGAGTAAATTCTTCCCCAAACATTAAATAATGTGTGAAGCTTAATATCAAGTAAATGTTACTGTAGGCTTGTAAACAAGACTAGCAGAGCCACCTGTTGTGGCATCCAGGTGTGTGAGCACACAGGCCATGTCCACATCCCTTTGGCATTGTGGAATTGTAGTGTAGAACTTCTTCAGGATGTGGCACACAGCTGGAATATACTTGGAAATGAACCCAGCTGAACTGGGAGACAGATCCTCCCCTTGTCTTGGACAATCCATGTTCTCTTCTGCGTGTGGAGAATGGAAAGGTGGATGTGAGGGAATTTAGGGAGCACTAATTGCAGCTGAATGGATGAAATGGACTGAAATCATCCTTTGAGTCATGGACAGGAAGAAGGGAACACCAGTGTGGTGTTTCCAGGAGCTGCTGTTTCTGCAGTGCTGCTTGAGATGTGAGCAGTGGCAGTGCTCTGGGAAGTTTGACTTAGTTTGCTTGGATTGTGGCTCCAAAGTGATGACAGGATTTCATGTGCACATCTGGCAGCAGTAACACCTCACAAAAGTATCAGATGGAACAAACTGGGGGATTCCATTGTGCTCTTTAAGATGATTTTAATGCCTCACAAATCCGAGTAACCTTTTATTTAAAATCCTGATTCATAAGCCATGTCTGTTGAAGAACAGACACCAAGTTCTGTCAACAGTGGCATAAGGATTCCTGATCTTCAGGCATAGCTACATCAGAGGGAGAAATGAGAATCTTGCTTTAGAGATTGGGAAGCATTTTTCCCTATGTTTGAGTGTGCCTCAAAGTCCTATAAGGTAAATGGTGTTTTTACAGTTAAGATAATGGATGTGGTTGCTTTGGTTTGTTTATGCCTTTTTAACATGTGGTTCAGTAGCAGTAATTGCTCTAGATCCTCTTGAAAACCTTTGTAAATATGGTGGAGCTGGCAGGTTCTTTTTAACTCAATAAATTCACCTGAAATAGAATTTAATTTGGCTTCAGTCTTTTTTTCTTTCCACTCCTATCCCCTTTGTTTCCTTTTCAGGGCTGGTAAGTAAATAAAACTGACCTTCAGGGTTGCAAAACTTCTCCAGCAGTTGTTTATCACACATCATGCAGTCAATTGGGTTAAAATAGTGCTGGAGCCAGCACCTTCCTCGTGTTTACTTGTGAAGAAGCTGTGTTGGAGGGAATACATACCCCTTCAAAACTGTGGGGGCATTTACTTAGGAACAAGGAACTTCAGTTCCAGAACAGTGGATCTAAACAAATGCTTACTGATTCCCATGCTTGCTTTTCCTTTTAGTGGGAAGCATTACTCTTTGATGGTGTGTTTAAAGCTGTGGCTTCTGGAGACAAAGCCAACCCCTTCACTCTCCAAAGCACTTGGATGCCAAGCAGAGCTGGAGCTCCAATGGCAAGCACATGGAACTGCAAGCCTGCTGAGGGCTGCCTCTTCTTGCTGGCCCTCACATGGAAGTGCTGGGATAATGGGAGGCAGTATAAGAGTCCTAAGAAAAGTTAGACATTCAGATACAAGTGGGGTAGATGTGGCTGTGAGGCTTAAAAAAAAAAAAGGCATACTAAAGAAACAGACTTCCTAAAACTTGGTCTTGTGTTGAGGTTGAGTGGGGGATGGAACAGATCTGTCTGAGCCATTTGGGGACTGATGCTTAAAGTTTTGCAGTTCATGTGGCACTGCTGCCAACCAATTCAAAACCGGTATTTTATGGTGTATTCCCTCCCTTTCCCCAGCCACTTTTTGTACTTTGCTTTAGGAACACCTCACATTGTTCCAGAGCCATGGCCACTGTTTCCTGTGTTGGGAAAACACCATCTGAGGACCAGCCTGGTTTCAGTCTGCCGTACTTCTGTGCCAAGGACTTTGCTGTGAACCTGCTCTGCACTGCCTGAGGAGAGGCTGACTCTCTGCCTAGTCACATTTTCAAAATTTCAACTTTGCTTTTCTTCTTCCTTTTATTTTTTTTCCCCTAGTTTTAGTTTGTGGAGAGTGCTCCTTCTCAAAGTTCACAATAAATGACACCTGCCTTGTCTGTCTTCTCTGCTGCCCTCAGCATCTCCTCAGCCTTAAATCCCCGTGGGCAGGGGGGGAAGTTGACATGACAACTGCTCAAGGAAGCTCAGAGCTGTGGTGGGAACTGAATGATGGCTCAAACAGAGGGTGCAGAAGGGTTTGGAATCTCCCTTTGAGAGCTGTGCTGAGGAGGTGTTGCTGCCTCTTCCTTGTGTTAAGGTGGCCAGAGGAGGAATTTCACTGCAGGAAAAAAAGGGGAGCAGGGGAAGAGGCTCCCTGTTCTTGCTCTTCCCATTATACTGACAGAGCAGGGGAGGGCAGCAGATACCAGACTACAGCTGAAGCTGTGCTGTGCTGTCCCTCCCAGTGCAATGAAGTGGCCTGAAGATGACTTCTGGTGGCTCTTCTGACTCACAGCTCAGTTGGAGGGGGCAATGTAGATGATCCTTGTGGGTCCTTTCCAGCTCAGATTATTCTGTGCTTGTTGCTGCGGTGCTGCAATTACTCTTACCAGGCTCCAGAAAGCAGTTGTGGCCCTAGTGGCACCCCTGGCACTACAACTGCTGTGTCTGCAAGCATTATTGCCTCACCAACAGAGCCATGTTCTCCCTCAGGTCTCTCCCTGCTCCCCCTCAGCACAGCACGTGAGTATTTCCTCACCTTTGGCCTGGTACTTGCATGAAAGCAATTTGGGAAAAGAAATTCTCTCTCCCAGGAAAGCAGTGTGAATGCAGTGACAGCAAATGCTTATTATTGCATTTGGGCTGCTGTTGGCCTCAGAGGAGCCAGGCACTGCTTTGCTGCCATCCTCCAGGCTGGTCATGAGGAGGAAATGGCACAACTGAACACCCTGATGATGCCAGAGCTGTTCAGTGGAAGTGCCTGTTTCTTTCAGTAAAAGCCATTTTTTTTTCTCCTTGTTCCTGGTGATAATCTAGCAGAAGAGCTGGAAAGTAGGAATATGCATGTGCCATTAATCCCTTAACCTAGACTGAGGGTGCCTTGCTGAGTAATTAATAATTCAGTGCATCCTTGTCAGGCTTGCAGTAACTACTGTGATTAAAGCTGAGCTAGACCTCGAATATCTGTGGTTCCTGAGCTGCAGGTTGTTTTTTTCCAGAGGCTCGATGGAAGGCAGTGATACTGGCTGTGCTAGGAGTGAGAAAGCAGGCATAAAGATCCCTGAGTGTCCCCTAAAGGCAAAGCAGTTGCAGAAATTGTAGCTGTAGATGGACTTGTAGGAAAGCAAGTGGACAACAGGTGGAGCAAGTGCATTGTGGTAAAGTATGCACAGGAAAAAATTTCGGGGGTCTGATTTCAGATACTCTTGTACTAATTTTTTTCCCCTCTTGGATTCTTCTCTCTCCCTGTCAGAATTTGTGGAAGTGTAGAAGCATTTTGTGTGCATGCTGTCAAATTGAGCTTTGAGGAAGACAGTTCAGACCCCCCTTACACCTTGTCATATGTTGAAATATGTGGACTGATGTGAGTTCTCCAAGTTAGAGTGAGTCTGTAGGTGTAGCTGATAGAAGAAGACTAAGTGAAAAGTAAATTCTTGTTTTGCAACCTTCCCTAACACATTAGTGTGAAAAGTGCTCGTTAGTGATGCAAAACTCTGTTTTTGCACTTGGTGTATATTTCAACCCATATCTCTAAAGGAGTTTTTTAGTACATGAACATACACATTTCAGCTTCATGAGATGCTGTGGGAACAGATTTTTTTGAACAATAGAAAAGCAGAATAAACTTTCCCAGACCTCATTTTCTCAGGTGAAAGCTTTAGGAGACCCTACAGAAATGAAAAGTACTTTGTTTCAATACTGGAAATCTTATCTTCTGTGCTTTCCCTTCTGTGTGGTTGGCTTGAGTGTTTTCCATGCCCAGAAATTCCTCCTTTTAACTAGCACTAGTACTTTATATCCTATTGTCCTCTAGTTCCTTATTTAGCTTCTCTGCCCTTCCCTTCTGACACCTTAGAACTCAAATTCCACAGGAGCTTGGATTTTGGTCCTTTTTTTCTTAGCTTGGAAAGCATGAATCAGATTTGGTCATACTCCACCAGAAATACTGACATCTTTGTTCAGAACAATGAAAAAAAAAAAAAAGAGCACTGGCAAGTGCCTAAATGGTTTCCATAGAAAGCTGCTGTCTGCACAACAAGGAAACAAATGCCAAAAAATGCCATTGAAAACTCACATAATCCTTCATGTTTGGGGGGAAGAGTTGTCACTTGGCTCTGGGTGATGTCTTTGGCTACTGAGTTTCTCACATCTTCTCAGGTTTGTGGTTTTTTCCCTGTCCCCTGATGTAGCCCTGCCCTAAAATTCTCCATCCAACCACAACGTACCCTCCTTGGAGGGAACACAGCCTTGTTCCAGGACACCTTCCTCCGTGCTGTGTCCTGCCAGCTTCGGGCTGCTCACCAGAGGTGCTTAGATGGGGGGGAGACAGGGTCAAGTGTGGAATAGGTTTGGGAGGGAGATACATCTGAAAAAGCCTGAGAACTGCTGTGCTGAGGTATGGATTTCCAGCTGGATCACATTTTATATTTTACAGTCCTGTCTGCATTCCAACGATGCACAGGGGAAAACGAGGATTTTTATATTTGAGCTTGGAAAAAGCCACCCACGTGAGAGAAGCACTGAGTGACCTGTTAATAATTTTTATCTGCTTGTTCTGTTCTCTCTGTTCCTCCAGTGAAGCTCTCTCCCACCATGATGCCCAGCAGTTTTTCACAGCTGACAGTGGTGGAACTTGTTGCATAGCAGGATCTGATGGAGGGGCAGTAGGGGGGCTCTTGCACTGTGTTTCTGTTGTGCATGGGCTCAGTGGTGCTACATGACAAATGACTTTTTACTGCTGTGGCTGGCCAAAGACCAGTGTGTGCCTCTGCCACTGCTGGTGAGATCTGTGGTTGTTCATCACCTCATGGATCAGGTCTTTTGTTAATGATATCCCTCAAAAAAAGCATCGTGCTTAACTTGATGTTAATTCCTTCAGTGTCCAAGGGAGGCGTGCCAGGAATGAAGAAGAATTGGTTGAGTTAACGAATGGAAAAATCGATTACAGCAATCTTAGGGGTGCTATATTAGATATGCCTGTACTCCCCAAAGGATCATCTAAGGGCTCTCAAAACACTGGGCAATCTATTTTCCAGTTTTGTGTAGCTTTGCTTGGTTTTCATGGAGATGAGAAAAAAGGCTCCACAAAGCCTGGTTATTTGGTCTTGATTCAGAAGGTGCTTAATGGGTTTGCCTCCTCTGTCCCTGTTTTTGAGTGTTATGCTCAATAATTTCCACTGAACTCAGCATTTCTGTGAAAGCAGGTCACTTGAAGGGCTGTCTCAACTGGATGCAGAGAGTGTGAAGGTGTGATCTCGTCCAGCTCTGGGACAGCAGGGGGAAACAGGATGGGGAAGTGCCTTTGACATGCAGGTCCAGCTGCTGGACAAATGTTCAGCCCTCGTGTGCTCAGCATGTCCACTGGTGACCACAGAACTCCTGACTGAAAACACAATACTGAATGGAGCTCTCTACACTCTCCTTTTGCTGTGTTCACCTTGATCTTACAACCTGGCGTCCTGACCCTTGTTTTCCTTGCAGTAAATCGTGGAGGTCCTGCTCTGCAGAGGGAGAGCCCCACGAGCTCTTTTTTCCCTGGATGCAGAAATAAAGAGCAGGCTTTGAAATGCAACCTTTGTATCTTGTCAGCGTAATTCTTGTGAGATTCCTGGGAGGGCCCTTAACGACAGCAGCCTCGATGGACAGACAGGAAGAGGGCTAGACATTGCAAAGCATGAATAATCCCGAGTTCTAGCCTGGTCATCAACCTAATGGAGCTCTGAGTAATAAAATGAGGTTTCTGGGAAAGCTTGAGATTTCTACCTTACCTTCTATTTACAGCAGCTTTGTGCATTTTAGCTTTGCAATGTGCTTAAAAGATTCATTTGTTTTTAAAATGGAGTTTCCCTGCCTCTTCACTTATGCTATGAGAGTTGTAATAAGCATTTGCTGTGTAAAAATTGGAGAGAGACTAGAGCTCAGAAGTCTTCAGTGGTAGAACCATGCCATGGGTGTCTCTGCAGGAGTTCATTCATGCAATCAAATCAATGTCCAAAAACAGTCTGGCATCTTCCAGCTCTGCAAAAGGCATGAGGATCGTTCTCACAAGTCCTTGTAATGCTGTTGCAAATGGCCAGGATGTTTTTCAAGTTCAATTTAAACAACCATGATGCCAAGTTGGAAGTAGAGGAAGAGCTCCTGCCTTTTTTGATGAAGCACTTCAAGGCATGCTCCTGATAACACTGTTTTCTTTACCAAGGGGGACTGATGGGACAGGCTTTACCTCACCTCCTTGGACATGTCTGCAGTATAAATATCCCCACTTGAACAAGGCTCTCCCTTGGCTCCTTTTATTGATAAGAAGGACTAGCAGTCCTTTTTAGGATGTGAATCATCAGACCTCTTTTAGACATTTCATTTAGGTCAGATTAATGGTGGCCTCCCACTGTTTTCTTCTCTCCAGGGACTCAGGGAGCTCCTGTGTGACTAGATCTGATTTAGGATGTGTTTTACAGAAGCCTCTATCTGCACAGAGGCAGATTAGATTGGTTGGTGATAAATGCAGCATGCAAACAAAACCATGCATGGTTACATTTATACCCTTTTTACTCATTTGCCCCAAAGCTGGACTTTGCTGTCCATGAAGATGACCCAGCAAACTCGGTGTTGTGTATGACTTCAGCTTCTTTTCCACCCCATGGCTTTCCAGCACGCCTTGCAGTGTCCTGTGCTGCCCAAAACCACCCTGAGGGGATGTCTGCAGACTGATGTCTTTGCTCCTCAGCTGCAGCACGGGCAAATCCAGGGTCCAAAGACATCCTGGGGATGTGACCCTGCTCCTGGTTCCAGGCTGTGATTGCACAAGTGAGGAGGTTTACATCAGGGTCAGTGCAGTTGTGACTCAGGAGAGAAACACATCTTTTCCTAGAAAGTCAAATGCTTTACAGAACTTTGGTTTTCATTTTCTGTAGGCTCCAGCAGGTCCTGCTGGGGAGACGGGTCAAGGTGGAGGGAGCTGGGCTCTTTTTTTCTCATTATTGGAGTGTTAAATGTTTTGCAGAATTGTGGTGTTGAAAGCTGCAATCTGAATAGTTGAGAAAAAGTTCAGACCTGCATACTTAGCTTCCAGAAAATGCCCACATGAATTTCTCTGATTGAAGTGGAGCAACCACAAGGGAAATTCTCAGGACAGACAATTTCAAATTCTAAATAGAAATGTAACAGGAAATTAAAGTAAAAAAGAAAGACCTATGACCAATATCCATAAAGAACCATCTGACCAGTGTCTAGATTTCAGCTTTGTAACAAATCTAGGCAAACCACCAAGAAATAGGCATTTGTTATGCTTTCCCAGTTATGTTTCTTGAGCTCAAACCACTTGAAGTAAATAAAACAGCCTCAGGAAATTAGTGTACTATGGTTCTCATTGATGCAATTGTAACTGTAAAACATATTTTACAGTATTAATGTCAGCATCCAGTTATTACTTTGCAGTCAGTTTAATTGAATGCATCTGATAATTAAGAGCTCAATCCTGGCCCCAGTGATCCTTTCACAGCTTCTTCCTTTGCACAGCTGAGCCTGTCAGTGTCTGTGTTTGCTGTATATAACCAACAGGTAAGAGAGATTTCAAACAATGAAGCTCCAGTCTCCCTGACAGCGATTCTCAATTGTCTCTTTGTTTTTGGGAGGCAGTGGAGACAGCACAGGAAGGACATTGTGTCCAGAGGAGGCCACCAAGGTGATCAGGGGGATGGAGCACCTCTCCTGTGAGGAAAGGCTGAGCCAGCTGGGGTTGTGCAGCTTGGAGAAGAGAAGGCTCCAGGGTTACCTCGTTGTAGCTTTGCAGTATCTGATGGGAGCCTAAAAGAAAAATGGAGAGGGACTCCAAGGTTATGCAGTGACAGGACAACGGGGAATGGCTTCAAGCTCAAAGAGAGCAGGTTCAGATTGGATATTTGGAAGAAATTCTTTGCTGTGAGGGTGGTGAGGCCCTGGAACAGGTTGCCCAGAGGAGCTGTGGATGCCCTGTGCCCTGGGCAGGCTTTGAGCACCCTGGTCTAGAAGGAAGGTGCCCCTGACCATGGCAGGAGCTGGAACTGGATGGTCTGGAAGGTCCCTTCTGCTGAGGACCACGCTCGGTGCAGGGGCACGGGGTGCAGCTGCTGTAGGTTGAGCTCTGGGTGTGAGCCTGGGACAAGAGGCTTTGTTTTCCCTACACTTCCAAGCCAAACCATTCTGTCATTCAATGATTTATGCAGGGGCTTGGGAGCTGCTTTGTTCAATGTCACAGGTTAAGACCATGGGTAATTAGGAGAAACTTGGAATGGACACATGCAGGGCTTCAAAATCTATCAGGGACAGGGGCAAGCTGCACAACCAACCACTCCATTTTCCACATAAAATAAGGCAAAATATTAGTAGGTGGAGATAAAATGTATTTCCTGAAAGACCAAATATAAGATAATGAATATATGTGGCTCTCCCCTGTGCAGGACCATAAAGGCAGCACAAAGTTTGACAGTGAGAATCCAAGCAAGCCTGAGTCAGAGACCTCACTGAGACCTCACACTCCCACTCTGTGCTCAGGTGTTTATTGAGGTAAAAGAGATCATGCAGCAGTTTGAGGTGTGCCAGCTGCCCTCTGCTGCAGAAAGAGCAACCCTCCTGTCACCTCCTGTGTGACTTGGGAATCCTCCATCTAATCCTGCAGCAAGGTGAGCTTATCTCTGTATAAAAGAAGGCAGGAGCAAGCATATGAAGCAAGCATGTGCTGCTATTGTGAAGAGCTGGTTATGTCTTTTTTTCTCCTTAGAGTATTTCAGAAGACAGAAGTGGTTTTTTCTTTTTTTTTTTTTTCCCCCACGGATTTAAAAACTGAAATGAGAAACCACAACTTTGGGTTATAAATATTTTGTTTATAAAAACTGGAAATTATTTTGGGAAGGGTTTTTTTTTGTTTTTTCTTCCAGAATTCCTTTTTAATAGAAAATAGTCTAAGAAAACAGGAGAAAACCAATTTTTAAGTCTGTGCGTCTTTGTCCAACAGGAAAACATTTTGTGAGGACACAAAGATGAAGGGGGAAAAAAGCCTTTGTAATCTGCTACAAAAATACTTGGCATTTTAAGAACATTTTTATGCCGTTGTTTGCATCTTGCTCTGCCTCTTCTTTGTCGTAATTTAGCCTTCTCAAGATGCAACATTATTTACCCAGGCATTTTGTGAAATACGTCACGCTCTGAAAGGAAGGTGGCAAAAAGGACAGTTCCTGTCTCAAGACAGCATTCCTGGGGGAAAATCACTGTGCTACAGCTCTCTGGAAGGCAGATAAATATGTTACAGAGGAATTTCATCCCACTAAGAGCCTTTGCTGTGAGTTGTCTTTTCCTTGGAAATATGGCATGTACGTCATCTTGCCAAATGATTGTTCTCACATCAATAATTTCCTGTGTTGAGAAACTGCAAATCTCTGTGGAAAACTGGAACTCCCCAAAGGTGGCTAAAAGTTCAGGATGGGACTGGGTTATGGGGTGGAATAAGCTGGGGAGAAAAAGGACTTTTCCTCCTCATGTTGCAACAAAGACTTGTTCTAATCCTCAAATCAAAGTTATCAAACACTGGGGAGAAATGACCTTTGTTGTATGATTTGTTGTTAACATCAGACACTTTTTGTAGGACTTTGTAACTTTCTGTGCCTGTGGGTTTGATTTCTGTTTGTCCTCTGATGGCAGGCACAGGCAGCACAAGTTGGCAACAGGGCTGATAATCGAGGTTGCTGAACATTTTAAAAAAAAATCCTTAGGCTTGTCTACATCCTATTTTCTTTCGTTAATATTTTTGTTAAGCTTCAGCCCTAGAGAATGGTGGTGTTATGGTCCACACCAGAAGTTGTTCTCAGAATAGAGTATCAAATGCCAGATCACAAAGGACTTGCTGAATCTCCAGTTAGGAAATAATCAGGTTTTGCCCCTGTAAGGTCTCAGGAAGGAGGAGGAGAGGATGCAGTTTGCCTCAGAAATGCAGGGGCTGGGGCAGGGAGCTGGGGTGAAACCGTGACACTTTGCCACAAGGTCTAAGGTTGTGGGAAAACAGGAATAACTCTCACTGGTGGATTTAACTGCAGAAAATACCACTCCATCAATCAGTACAACCGGTAGCTCCTACCCTGAGAGACACTGCAGCCCTCCAGGTATTTCTGAACTGATGGAACTCCATGCTAGACCCTCTGTGCTGGTAATACCCACAAGGAGTTTTATCAGTGACTGAAAATTGCACTTATTTCAGCAAGGGAGTACCAACAATGGCTACAAAAATAAAATCAGCTTCCTGCCATGGGTTTGCAGTAGCTGAGGTGTCCCTGCACCACCTCTGACTCAAACCCTGCCCATGGGGGCTGAGCTGGACAGGAGACACCACCAGTGAAAATTGCTGTTCCTCCAGAAACAAAGCCAGCAGGGGCATGGTTTGTCAGCCACAAATACTGAGGGTGGGCACCTGGGAAGAAGTGGGTGGCAAGAACCTCTCTCAGTTTGAAGACCTTTACCAGATCAGGGAATTCCCCCCAATTTTTGAGTATTGCTCAGCTACTGAAGCAGAGCACTGACATTGCTGGAATAAAAGACAAGAGCTCCGTGGTTTTCCAAGGCTTGTAACTGGAGTTGGGCTGTCCCAGTTCTGAGAGTCCCATCACAGCACTGTGGCATACCTTCTACTGTCTAGATGCTCTTGCTCCATCTAGTGAGGAAATTTATTGCTCATCCTGGCTTAGTGTTGGCTGTGGAGGAGGCCTGGGGAAAAGTAACATAATTTATGCATTTGACCTATGCAAAGATGGGAATTACCCAGGAAGATTCTAGGTTTGATTTTGTTAGAAGGGGAAGAATGACAATGATTTTAGCTTACAGCTTCTCATTGACATACCTATTAAATTATTTTAAAAAAAGACTTGAGGCTTTTTTTTAATGAACTTTCCCATGAAAATCTATTTATGTTTATGTTCAGTGGGTGGATTTGCTTGTTGTGTGAATTGAATGTGGGTGGAGGGGGGAGGGCAAAGAGATAAAAAGAAAAAAAGTTGGTTTAAGGGGTTTAACAGTATCTGTTACAACCCATCTTTACTGTTCTTGTTCAGCAGCCAAAACACATTCCTCTTTTATAGAAGAAGGAACACGAGGGCACCAGCTCGCAGATCTTCAGTGCAATAAAGCTGTCTCTGAAGCCTGTGTGTGGGGCTGTGTCCTGCTGGGCACTGTGGAAGAGGGAAGAGCAGGGTGAGGAGCACAGGGATGCTCAGATGGTGCCTGCCAAACCCTTGGTGAGCTCAGAGGGGTCAGGATTTGCCCATTCCTCCTTCTACCCTGCCTTGCCAGGCACATCTCATGTCGTGTTCCTCCTTTCCTTTTCCCTTTCTCTTTCCAAAACATGTTAATTCAAACCATGAGTGGAAAGCAGAAAGAGCAGGTAAAAAAAAAGAGACAATGACATTTCTTGCTGGGAGTTGCATTTTTGGGTACACTTGAGTGCACAGTAAGTTTAGGCTCATGCAATAGATAAATATACACCATATATTAAGAAGAATGTATGTATTCTGCAACCATACAAGCTGAAGACACTGGGCTGCCATGCTGAAAGGGATTTTTGGCTTTTTAAGAGAAAACAGTTTTTTAGTTAAAAAATAATTAAAAGTTATATTTATAATATCTAATATTTATAATATTTAATATTTATTATTAAAATAATAATAATTAAATAAAATATTATTTAAAATATTTAATAATGTTCCCTTCCTCCACCAAAAAAAACCAAAAACAACCAAAACCCCAAAAAAACCCAAACAAAACCAACAAAACCAAACATAAAAGATATTTGTATTATTTTGTGCTTGTTAAAGTCAAAGTTATACAGGGCTTACAGAGACTATCTCAGTGCTATTGCATGGCCTTGGCTGCCTTCTTGGTCCAGCAAAAAATGCCAGAGTAACTGTGAGCAACTCATGCACCCATCTACAGAGGGCCTGATTCCCTCTGTACAGTGCTCTGCTGTTAAATGCCCCTGGTATAATTCTTTGTGCATGGTACCATTTTCATGTCTTCTGGTTGTCATCTTCAACGCTGTCATCAAAAATTGACATCTGACCTAATGAGCAGAGTAACGTTTGCAGGAAAAGTTACAACAAAAATCAAAAACTGGCCTAGGGGAAATTAGAATCTGCTTTCCTGAGCTAAGGAACACATACAGAAAGGCAGAGGGAAAGAATGCAGGAGGGGAAAAGTTCTGGATTGATTAGAAATGGTAGAAATCTGACAAACCAGTATTATTTTTCCTCTAGGGCGATGCTAAATGCATTCAAAGGGCAAAAGACAGCATAAAACAAAGTGACTGCTGATTTTTTGACACCATGGAAGAGGAATGGATGCACTTTGGTGAAAAACAGCAAAGAGAAGCCTTGAGGCCAGAATATCTGACCTTGGAGCCCTCTGATGAAGTTCAGGAGTTGGTGGGTGCCCTGTGGAAGATCTGTGCTGGTCTTGAGCACTGCTGCCCCTGGTAGGGTCTTGAAATATTGCTGTGGGGTTTAGACAAAGGTAAAGACACTCTGTATTAAGGAAATGGGACAACAGGACTGGACTGAGAACTGCTTTGAAAAGACCAAAAACTGTCCTGGAAGTTTTGTACTTAATGAATCAATTTACCTAACTGATAACCAGGCATTTCCTGCCATGAACACAACCAAAGGCTTTTAGCTGTGCCTGGGAAAATGTGGTTGAGTTAAAGAAGCTCAAGTGGTTCCTTGACAGAAGTAACAAGAAAGATGGATTACAAGAAAAGGACAGTGAATTTATGGAGTTCCCATGGAGAAGAAAGCAAGATGTTACAGAGGGGTGGCAGCTACTGAGCAGACCTTTGGGAGGGCTAATGTGTGCAATTTATCAAAGGCAAAAGAGATTGTTGAGCTTTTAAAAACATGCCACGGTTTCCTGAGTACAAATGAACCAGTCATCTGATCAGTTTTTCAGATCTCTGGTCCTTTGAAAGTCTCATGTTGGAGGACATTCACTTCCCTTGAACTGGTTTGTGTGTGCTGACTGGAGCCCTGCCATGGGGGAATGGGAACAGGGACAAAGGTTCCTCTGGTGACAAAATTTCTGAGGGCAGCTTTTCGTAAACCACAGTTCCATCTTTAATCTCTTGTGAGAGACCCAGTCTCTTAGCTGTAAGAAGCTCTTTGGACTCTTGATCCACTCTGTCTGGGGGATCACTGCCACTGAGTGTGCCAACACTTGTGTTTCCTCTGGGAGACTCCCAGCAGGGCTGTCCTGCTTTCCCTGACCATGGCTGTTGTGATGGAATCACAGCCCAGATTGTCCAGAGCAAATCAATTGTTGGCAGGACCCAGCTTAGTTCAGACTGTGCTTTAAACAAAAAAAACCAACCAAAACCCCCAGATACTTTGCTTTTCTTTTTTAGCATCCTTGACATCTATTTCAGAAAAAGAAAAAGAAAATATATATATATATATATAAAAAGACATTTCCATAAAAGTTCAAAGGCACTTTATGAAGTCCAATACACTCTGAAGTTGAAAGGCCAAAAGATGCACTAAATTAAGATGATATATCTTATATGGGATATGAGCTGGCACCTGAGAGCATCCCCTTGCACCCTTTGCTTGTGGGCCCAGGGGATTCCAGCTGGGATCCAGCCTGAGCACCAGGGCTAGTCTGAGCCTGATCCATGCAGGTCTTCATCCCTGACTCAAGTCCCAGCTGGGGATTGGCTTTTAAGCTTCAGAACCTACAGGGGATGGGCTGATGTCTCTGCACTGTTTCTACAGTCCAAAACTTGGTTATGCATTTTTATTCAAATGCTTCTCTTTCAAAGACTGAACAGTGCAACTCCACACAGTGCATTTGGATGCACAGCAGAAGTACAAATGATATTGGCAGCCCACTGCTGTTATTTTTGCAGTTTATTTTAATTAGTAATCAAATACAACTTTTCAACTCTGTGTTTTTTATTCCACATCTTTAATGTCTTCCAGATCCACTCCAGGTTCACTAGACTGGGTGGTAACTAAGTCTTAATTTTGATCCAGAGGAAATTGCCATGCCCATTTTGAGAATTCCTTATTTGCTTACTTTTGCTCTTTTATTTTTAGCTGTATTTTGTACTGCATTTCTTTCTCTCTCTGTATTTAAAAATTATTTTAGACTTTTCATTATTATGTGGCATTGATTCTTGGCACTGAGGTTAAAGTCTGGAACTGAACAAACCATGAAATTACTGCCTCAGCACAACCACTTGAAAGTCTCTGCTATGTTCTTGGCACTGTGTTTGTCAAACCCCTGCTCACCCTTTGTGTAGGATCCTACATAATGTATTCCTCAGCCTGGGAAGAGGGAGGAAAAGAAAGGGTTGAGAACACCAGTCACTCATCATTTACCTGGTCCAGGATTTGCCTACTGAGCCCAGAAATTAAAACTGTTCAAAGCTTTTCCTTGTAAGTGAAACACTATAAGCAAACCCCTCTTTTTTTTCAGTATGTTCTGCACCAGCCAGTGCCCCACCAAGAAATCTGCTTTACCAGGTGGAAGTGCAGCAGGAATGGCTGCTGCTGCTTTGCTCAGGTGTGAGCATTTCCCTCAGCAATGCCCAGGATGGAGCAAGTTCTGGGCTGATGACTGATATTCTATGCATGGAAATACCATGACTTTGTAATCCCATTCTTTGCATCTTTTTGAGAAGCTGGAAAAAAGGAGAGAAAGTCCCTCTGCATAGGAAAGAGAGGTTTTTTCAGTTTCCTGGTCACACTCTGTGCTTCAGGAGAAGAGTCAAAGCAAGCTGTGATATTCCTGCTTGGCAGAGGCATTACACAGAACTTGGAAAAGGCTCTTAAAGATCATCAAACCCAACTGTAAATCTAACCCTGCCAAGCCCACCACTAAACCACATCCCTGAGTGCCACATCTCCACACCTCCTAAATCCCTCCAGGGATGGGGATTGAACCACCTCCCTAGCCAGGCTGTTCCAGTGCCTGCCAAGGCTTTCAGTGGGGGGATTGTCCCCAGGATGTCACAAGCAGAGGTGTCCCTCAGCACAGCATTTTTGCTGTTCCCACTGCACCCTTCCCACCCTGTGCCTGTGGAGCAGCCGAGGTGTCAGGGTGGAAAACCCACCACGTGCTGAGGGGGTGCTGCTGCCTGCAGCAACAGGGACCTTATTCCTAACCCTGAAAATCTCCATCAGCCTCATGGAATTGTGGCTTCATCCCTCCTCTGGAAAGGGGGGTGTCCCCCCTGCCAGCAGGGTCGTGTCCCCAGTGGAGCACTTTGGCTTCTCCCTTCTCCAGGCACAGCAAACTCCAGCCCCAGAGCTCAGGGATCCTCCTCTGGAAGTGTTCTTGGCCAGGAGCAGGATGAGAAGCCAGGCTGGCACAGCAGGCAGCTGGCAGCAAGGAGGCCTCGTGTTCCCAGGGAGTTACATTTTTCTTGATGTTAAATTAATATACAATGGAGTGTTGTGGATGTTCCTTTTACATCTTAGCCACAGTTAGAGGACTTCAGTTGTTAGTGCCAAGTATAATAAAAATGTTTTCTAATCTTGATGGAGCTCTCCCTGACATCTTATGTTTCACTGTCTTTTTTAACTTCCAGCATTTCTCTTTCTATCAAGATTCTTGTGTGTCTTGGCTTTCATAGTCCCTATCCCTTTTTAGGGCTTGCTTTAGTTGGTTGCAAAGTGCATTTTGACTTTTTGCTCTTCCTTTATTAACATGTTTGTTTGTTTACAGAGAAACAGTGAGGGAGTGCTTGGGGAGGATCTCTGCTTCTTCCTTTTGGTTTAATATTCTGTCCATCATTTCCTGTCACCTCCTCCTTTCTGTGCTGTGGAAACCTGTCATAATTTCTGGTTGCCCTGCCCTGTGTCCTTTGCCTCTGATTCCTTGCAAAACAGAATAACTTGAGCGCTGCAGGTTATTGGATGTGCAAGATCCTAAAAAGCAGCAGGCGAATCCATGCAAAACAGAGCTATTTCCCTAAAATCCAATCCAGAGCTGGCTAGACGCTTGCTTCTGGTAAAAGCACCAAAGCAGTGAAGTCAGAGAATTATAAAGGGGACATCAGTAAAATGTGGGCTCTCCACATCTTTGTGGAGAGTGATGTGAGGGGGAAGTTTGAAAAAGTATTGTGGTTAAAAATGGCTTATAAAAATTCCATGTCCTGTTCCAGACCCAAGCTGGTCCAAATCCTTGTCTTTTCTTACTGTTTTCTTCTCTAATGCATAAGCACATTTCATTTGAAAACTTTCTGGCATGTTTTCCTTTTCACTGCTGCTGACTACAGAAGCTTTACCTGTGGAATAATGATTTGTGCCAGGGTAGGACCATGGCCTCACCTCATGGGAGTTCCCAAATCACTTCTGGGCCCATATATAGGGGTCAGAACAGGAGGCAGGGTGCCTCTTGTACTTCTCTGCAGAGGGGCAGTGAAGAGGAATTTTTCCTCTGGAATGACATTGGGAAGTCTTGCATGGACAGCAATGTGATCACCTCAGCCATAGTTTACAGGAGCACCCGGGGCTCCCTCTCAGAAAACAAATGTGCTCCAGAGTGTTTAATACCCAGAGACGTTCAGAACGTCTGTACAACACGTGGGCTGTGGGACAAGCCTCCTCTTTCCCTGAGAAGTCATCAGGAGGTTGATTTAAAGTGGCAATAAGCATATTGGGAGGCAATAGGAAGATCAAAGGATGCTAAATATCGCAGCTGTTTTCTGAAGTTTTCTGTTCACAGGGTGAGCAGATCTGATCCTCTGCCTGATGGAGCTGATGGTCACATAAAACTCTGCTCTGGGGGCCACTGGGGCCAAGAGGCTGGGGGTAACTTTGGTATTAGTCTTTCTTGCTAACCATCTGCCTGTCACCATCAATAACCCTCCCAATCAGTTACCATCCAGGTTCTTGCTTGATCTCCGACCAAAATTGATTGTTTGAAATGTTCAATTCATTCATCAGCCATTCCTGAAGCCAGATTTGGGGGCAAAATAAATAATACCAAATTTAAAAGAATGGTTTTCATTGTAAGAAAGGCTGCTGAGACAGCAGGGACTGCCTGAAAGTGTCCAGGGCCAGCCAACACTGCTTTAGTATGAGTCTGGATATAAAAATGGGCTCTGACAAGAAAAGAGAACAAGGAAGGAGCATATCTAAAGAGCTGGTTCACCTCAACCTCTGCCTGTTTCTTTTGTCACTTGTTCTTTCCTCTTAGACCAGGAGCACGGCTCACTCCTTCCCTCTTCAGCTCTGATGCTTGTCCTTGTCATGAAGATATCACTTGTTCCCTGCCCAGCAAACACTGCTGTG
This sequence comes from Chloropsis cyanopogon, assembly GCA_013400585.1. Lineage (NCBI taxonomy): Eukaryota > Metazoa > Chordata > Aves > Passeriformes > Irenidae > Chloropsis > Chloropsis cyanopogon. Next base: position 71,776 of record WEZZ01018994.1, on the reverse strand, counting down.
GCAAAATATCTTCAGGGAAGAGAGGGACAGCTTTAATGCCTACTTTATGTGGGGGTTTTTCATGAGTGCTTCCCCTTTGGAGAAGAGGGGAATTGCCATTTTGGCTGCAATCTAGAGGCACTCAGATTCTCAAAGGTGAGGCAAACTCCCTGCCAGCAGGAGCATCACACAAGTCTAAGTGAGGAGGGGACAAGAAAGGAGATTGGGAGGTGGGGGTTTGTGGGGTAAGAGATTGCAGGCAGTGAAATGAGGACAGGACATGGAGAAGCAGCACACTTCTGGTTTGCTTTCTGTTGTCTGTTTGGTCAGGAAAAGAGTTCTGTGTTTGGGAGATAAACCAAGCCCTGAGGAGCAGGAGCTGGTCCAGGCTCCATGGGTGGTGCCAGCCCTTCCCCACTGCAGAGCTGGGCCAGCCCTGTACAATGGAGTTCATTTTTGTGTCTGTTTGGACTGTAAACCTTGACATGTGCTCTGCCCCAGGGGATTCCTGCTGATTGCAGTGTGAGGACCCGCTCTCAGAGCAGAAAGCCAGCCACCACGAGCCCGTGTGTGAAATGGGCACAGCAGGGCGAGCGAGTTCAGCTCCTTGCTGTAAATGCAGCTCTGCTGGGAGGGGAACATTTGGGCTGCTCAGATGCAGCTCATGAATTTGCCAGCCCTGGTGTCATGCATCCCTGGATTATTGTTATGGGTGTTCCTTTCTTGTTTATGTGTTTGTTTTTTAACTTCAGTTGGCAGGGGGGTAACTGGTTAATTCAAGTCAGTGGACCCAGTGGTATACACAGCCTGGATTTCTCCCAGCTTTCTTTTGGATAGTTACATGAAACTGTACTTTCAAAATACCTACTGCTCTACACTCCTCTGTGGCAACAGTGTCTGCTATTACAGGCTTTGTAGTGTGTGTACTGAAACTACACTTAACAAATAATCTAATTTAAAAGATGATGAGCAATTTATTTCATCCTCTGTAGCCAGGAAATAATGATGATCAGCAGTTATATTCAAAGGATGGGTTGGACTCTGACTCCTTTTGCTGCAGGTTGTAGACTTGCCAGTCCAGTTACTTTCTGCAAATAGCTGATTGTTTTTCTTGGCAGCCCAGTGGCCCAGTCAGTTCTAGACATCTGGCTGCTGCAGAATTCCAGATCAATCTGTGCACCTGTAAGAGCCCAACGTGCTGAGGTATGAAAAGTGGCTGCTGCACATCCGTGGGGATGCCAGGATGGATGTTTTGGCTTGCTGTGTGTGAGCAGGCTGGCTCTGCATGCTGGTAGCTGACCTCCTGGATGCTCACAGGCCAGAGCAGGGCGAGTACTGTACTGAAAGACTTCTGCTGCACTGTGCACACTGCTCAGGATTCCAGCTGATGGAGCAGGAATCCAAAATATTGCACCAGGACAGGCTCAATCAGAAATACATCGACCCCTTTGCTGTTGCTGTTCAGCTCTGGCTTTGTGTGTAGGTGAAAAGTGATCCAGAGCTTGCTTATCCTCCATGAAGACTGAGTGAAAATTGTCCTTCATGAGAATGTCAGATGTGTTTCCTAGTGAGATCTAGCAGGACAGGATAAACACACTCATGTGTAAATGACACAGTCAAGAGATATGAATCTTTTAATGCCTGTACAGCTCAAGCTCAAAAGGAAACTCTAGTCCCCAGAATGTGATGTGTTGCCATCTCAAAGCTGTGAGTTCACGTTTCCATCCATTGTGTGGAAAACCTGTCACACTGTGGCACAAAAAACACAGCCCCTTGTGCTCAGAAGGAAGAACAATGCTTGAACAAAGACCTTTTTTTCCCCTGCTGTCCTCAAGTAAGCCAAACCCCCCCATCTAGAACACATTAAAGAGATCCAGCTGAACAGAGAGCAGAAACTGGTGTTCTTGTTGTGTTCCGTCTCTTTAAAATCCCTGATAGCCCTGGCTCTCTTATCTTAGGCTGTGCCACTGGGGAGAAGCTGACATGCAAGTTAGGAGGACCCAGTCTGATGTGGTGCAGGATGGAAAAAGCAAAAAAAATCCCGAGTCCCCCTGTACCAGTCCTGCTTTATGGAGCTGGCAGAGGTACAGGCTCTCCACGAGTACCAGCTAAAGAGAGCAGCGCTGCTGCGGGAATTTCTCTCTTGTTTTATATTTCCCAAATCCACTTTTGGCACCTCTAGAGTTGAAGGCATGAAGGCAGGTCATTAGGAGCCTTATCCAAACCCTGTGGATGTCACTGAGAGTTTGTGCCAGCAGTGGGGCTTGGTTGAATTTAGTTATGAGCCTTTATCTTTTCTCCACGTGTGTGGAGATTTGGGATGAAGCTACTGATGGCCAGTGAGTCCAGGTGAGTGTCCCTACCTGCTCCTTCCCAATGGGGTGGCTGCAGGTTCAAAATCATGAGTTTCACCTCCCCCTCTCTCATAAAGGCTCATGCTTTGTTTCTCTCTGCATCCATTAGCCAAAAAGACACTATCTCAAGTGAAAACACATTCCATCATTGTAGTTTTGCTCCTTGGAATGTTATGACACATCCCTCAAATATCAGCTTTGTTAACTGTCAACAAATTAGTGTCCTTTCACTCCCAGGGTGTGCACTCACGGGTCCTCTTGGCTCCTGCCCTTACAGAGAGCAGTACCAAGGCTGCAGTCCAGGGAACACCCCCTCTCCTGACCTTCTGTCCCAAAATTCACCTTCTTGCCAGCTGAACAGTGGGACAGCATCCCATCAGCTGGGAAAGCTTCCTCTCCTTCTCTAGCACCGGGAGAAAATGGCTGGCACTGAATTTATTCACTGTTGCCAGCAGAACTTGAGGCAAAAGCCATTGGGCCCAGTCCTGAACCAGCTTGGTTATCCTTCCCATCCAGAATTATTTTATATCCTCATTAAAGCAAATGAGGGCCTTGAACAAAACCACTTGGATGGTACTTGCAGAAAAAGGGTGCCTGACCCAGCAGAGAAACTGGTGCTAATGGGGGAAACCACAGCCTACAGAGGCAGGGGAAGGAAAACAAACCCCCAGCTTATTTCTGGTTTATCTCTTAAGTTCCTTCTCTTGGACAACTGGAGAAGAGAGAAAGCCCTGGTGAGTTTTCTGCACCATCCTACTAAGTTATGGTTGGACAAAGGCCTGGGCCTGTTTTGCTTGAGCAGATGAGCCACAGGACCATCTTTTCCCCCTCTCAGTGGCCCACAGGTTGCCCTTGGAAATCTGATGCCATCCCAGGCAGAGCAGCTGTGCTGGAAAAGGCTGAGGGTGGCTGTGCTCTCTGCACTGCAGCTGCCAGCCAGAGCTGGGTCTGGATCTCAGGGTCTAAATCAGTGTGAGAGATCCCAGGATGTGGGTCCTCGTGGTCTGGGAATTGTAAAGCAGCCATTTAAACCACATGATTAGAATTTAGGCAAACAGTCAGGGACTAACCAAGGCGTGTCCCCCAAATGCAGTGTCAGACACCATTTAAGGGAAATGAGAGGGAAACAGCTTTGCTCCAGCCCCAGGCTTATCCTAAAGGCATTCCAGCCTTCAGCTTGAGGCACTGGCAGGAGGAGGCTCAGCCTTGCAGGCTGCTTCACCCCATTCTGCCTGCAAAATAATGATGCAGCTTCACTGCTGCACCAGAGTGTGCCAGGCAGCGCGGTGGTGCCTTTGTGATGTGCCAGTGTAGCTTTCTGAAGGAGCTCCTAGGTATGCCCAAGGTCAATAAATAAATATTCATATCAGCTGTGCACTGGATCTGTACTTTCTGCTTGCTCCTGAACCAGAATTAAAAAAAAAAAAAACAAACCCACAAAAACCAAACCAAACAAAACAACAAACAAACATGCAAACAAACACAAAAACCCTCCCCAAAACCAAACAAACCAACAAAAAAACCAAGCAAGCAAGCAAGCAAGCAAACAAACAAAAACCCAAAAACCAAGAGAAAAAAAACGAAACAAAAACCAACCTGCTGAATTTTCTTGCTTAGAGATCTGAATTTTAGAAGCAAATGTACCATATCTGAATTTCTGGGGGGCCTCCAAGCAATCAGACTGACCATGACAGCTCAACAGAGCAAACAAAGGGGAACTGGGCAGACTTGTTAGTGAGCTCTGCTTTTTCACCCTCACTCTGATTATCCATCCTGCCTTTTCTCTTATTTTGAAGGACAAAAGGTAAATTTAGGGTGAATTAAGGCATGGAGAAAATGTTTTTGGTTGTGGTTGTTGTGGTGGTTTGGGTTTCTTGGAGTTTTTTGTTTTTGTTTTTTTTTAAATGCCAGTCTTGCTTTTTAAGTATAGAAAATGCTGCATGGTCTCCTGTGAAGTCAGTTTACACTAAAGTCAAAGCCTTGCAAATATTCAATTAGGAGACCAGTCAAGTATGTGGGATTAAGTTGTTTATATAAATGTTTGCAGAACCAGGGTGTGAGTTCACAGGCAGGCATGGGAGCTTTGGTTTCCCAGCTGATCCATAAAAAAGGTCAAGCACAGTATACTGATAAATGTAAAAAAAGCTAGCCAGCCTCAATCCAGTCCTGACTGGAGCTTCCAGTACCAATTCCCAGTTGTTTATCAAAGTTAAGTTGGAGGCTGATGAGTTTGCAGGATGTGTAATTTAAAAACAATTTCAGACCCTTCCCTGGGCACCACTGCACATCTCCACGTGTGCATGTGCAGTTGGGAGCTCAGAGCAGATTCTGCTTTAAGTAAACAAAGAGCTCCCACTGATTGCCCAGGAGCAGCTCTGGCCTGAGCAAGAGTGGAAGAGGCCCCATGGAATGAGGTCTGAAGATACAGGGCAGCATCATTCCCTGGAATTTTCTGCATTTCCTCCTCTCTGTTTCTGCTTCTGGTACCAAATTCCAGAGAGAAGCTAGAGAAAAGTCCCTGGTGCTCAAACCCAGGGAAGACAGAGGAGAAAATGAACTCCTCTTAGGAAGAGAAGCAAATGCTTTCTCAGCTCCAGCTTGAATTTTGGTGTGCCCTGGTGGGACTGGTGGAGTGCACAGTGAAAGACAAAACAGGGCAAACGAGTAAAATGTGAAAAGAGGAGGATTTAATACAATTATATTTCTAAAATTTAATTTGGGAGTGGTGTCGTTTTTGCAATAAATTTCTACGGTCTCTCAGGAAATAGAGAAAAAGGAAGGACTCCAGTGTTCTGGAAGTGCTTGGTGCCTGGTTCCCTGCTTTCTGTGCTGATCAGGACAGGGAGACATGAAGCCATCAGCAAGCAATCAGGAACTTACCCAACCCCAGAGGGCCAGAGGGAGGAGTGACTGTATTATGACTGCTTCTTTTCCCCTCTGATTAACTGGCACAAAGTCAGAAAGTCCCCTACACCCTTGTATTTTTTTTAGGGTAGTTTCTTTAGACAGGTTATGCTCTTGAGAGTGTGCTGCTGGTGTCTTTTGGGATGAAGGGTGCTGTGTCAGTGCAATATGTTGCTTTTTTTCCCTTGAATTTAAGTACTGATATCTATACTGGAGTTATTAATAGATTGAATTGTCCAAACAGGGGTTCTTCAGCACTCCTGCTGCAAAATACAGACTGTGTTCCTGTTGCTACAGCATATACTGCTAAGTTACAGCTAGTACAGTCTGTTTTTCACTAAGTGCATCAGTGAATAGTTTAAACAAAGTTAAAAAAAAAAAAAAGTACTGGCAACAAAGAGATGACTTATCATTTGCAACTTTAAAAAGGAGCCTGCAGCTATACGAATCTGGAAATAATATAAACTTAACCCACAGGACTGTTGCATTGGTTTTAGAAGAGCTTACTTTAAAGCTGGTATGTGGGCTCACTAAGAGACTGAGTGGTTGGCAAGGATGCTAACAATTTATGGAATGTGTCTTTGGAAAGGATTAAAGCAAAAAACATGTTGCTTCTTACCAGCTCTGAGCTGGGAATATAGCTCTAAGGGGCGAGTGTTAAATTTTAAGCATCCAGTATGTAAAGCTTTTAGAGAATAAACTTTTTTCTTTCCTTGCCCTGGTGCTTGGGATCAAATTCAGTCCAGACCGGATGGACTAAAAATCATTCCCATCTGACGTCCAGGAAAAGGTCAGGAGTTCCAGCAGGGCTGGCAGTGCTGGAGCAGCTCCCAGCTTGGGTAAGTACAGTTTGTGAGCTGCCCAAGATAACAGTCAGCATTTGAGCTCTGAGTGCTCCAAGCCTCACAGAACTCTGCCTATTCATTTTGTCCCTCTGAGCTGGTTTTTCAAAACTGCTTGGTACCAAGTAAAAGCACAATGAAAACTGAAGCCTGAGAGCCCAGTCAAAATGCAAAATCCCCATGATTTGGTTGGGAAATCTTTCATTTTCTACTTTCACTGGCCCTGTTGTGACTCTTTCTCTGCCTCAGGTACTCATGGTCCAGCCCCTCACTGTGCTGTCTTCTTCCTGTGGCACTCCCTGTCCCAGGCTGTACTGGAAAAGACAGTGAAAAATGTCTCTAAGTGGCACCATTTTCCTCTGGCAGAGATTCCCTGTCACTGGTGAAACCACTCCATATTTTCCCCGTGTTTGTGAGTGGGTGTGGTGTTGCATCTGCCTGTGTTTGCAAAAGGCACTGAGAGAGGACTCGCTGCCAAACCCACTTTTCTCCCCAGTGTGGAGGAGAAGAGAAGCATGGTGCTGTTCTCAGCTCTGACATCCATCAACAAGAGCAAAGATCTCTTCCAAACAATCTGTCTGTCCAGCTGCTGCCATTGGCAATGCGGTGGCCACGGTTATTGGGCATCTCACAGTCCAAAATGTTTGCAAGCCTACAGCCACTCCTGCAAGGTGAGGGCAGCTGCTGTAGGAAACAGGACACAGAGGCCTCAGAGGTGTTGGAAATAACTTCCAAGGGGGACAGTGTCTCTTTTGCTGCAGCCACATCTGCCACCCCCTGCCATGGGCTCTCTCTCCACGCGCTCACGTGGCCATGCAAGGACAGCCCTGGTTCGTGGGGCAGTGCAGGGTGGTGCCAAGGTGTGCTATCTGCAATTTGTCCACACCTTGGGGGTGAAATCATGGCTGAGTGTGACCCTCAGGTGCAGAGCTGGGGGCTCTGGATGTGGAAGGTCACACTAATGGGGTCACAGTCATTCTGGAGAGCCTCCACTGGCTGTGGCAATTTCTTCCCCTAAGAACTTGTGGTTTTCTTTCTCTCCCACCATTCCTGAAACGCAGAATCCAGTCCTGTACCATGAGGATGGGAGACAGGATGGGCTCAGTTTAGGGGTGATCCACATTAAAGCCTTCCTCTTTAGAATTTGCACCAAATGGCTGGAATATCTTGAAACCTCACTTTGAAATTTTTGATGTCTTCCTACAGAAACTGGCTGTGACAGGATTTGGGTATGACTTAATTTTATCTGTTTAGTGAATAATCTGCCATGCCTTATTTGACAATGAATGTGTACATCAGTGCCATAAAAGCATGATTTCACATACTTATGATGAGGCTCTTGGAAAGAAAAACATGGCTAAAATGGGGAGCTGAGCACCTCTTTCTTCTTTAAAGCAAAAATCCTAAAGCTATGTCTTCATTCTTGAGAACAAGTGAATTTCCTTCCAAATGAATTGCATTCTATTGAATGCTCACCTTTTTTTTTTACCACATTGCTTATGCTGATGAAGTGCCAGAAAAAGTAACACCAGCTGCTCATTGTGAGGGCCCTAATTGGCTGTGATGTCCCTGATCAACTTCACCTGAGCCCTGCCTCCACTCCCATGGGCACAGAGCCCTATTTAAGCTCAGTCCCAGAAAGGGACTGATGTAGGAGTGTTGGTTGCTAGTCTTGCACTTGGCTCTTCCTTCTCAGCTGGTTGGTGTGTGGTTTTGGTAGCTGTCCCCTGCATGGGGTTCTCCAGGGTGCAATATGCATTTCCAGCTCTTGGATTCTGTCTTCTGCTGCTCTTGAGAGGATTCCTGGATGGACCCTGTTGCCATCATCCCTAGAGGCTGCCTGATCTGTGTCCTGCCTCCACTGAGCTGCCCTCAGCATCTGGGAAATTTTGTGCTCAAGTGCTTGGCAAAGGTAAGAGAAAAATGTGTAGCTTTAAATTAAACTGGTAATGATAGAATCAGCAAAGCTGATTGTGTTTTTTTTCCCCCCCTCCTCTATAGTTTAATGATTATGGTGTTTTGAAGGTGTTTGCCATTTCCTTCTCCTACACAGAATATCTGCACACCTGCCTTTGTGCATCCCTCAGTTGCTGGCTGAGTGAAAGGCAATAGTATGTCTGGTTTTAAATTGCATGTGTACTCTCAGCTGCCTAAAAAAGGTCAAGCAGCACCAGATAACCTGTGTTGCAGTCTTGCTCTTGGGGTGGGTGCAGGTAACTTGCAGAAATCATCATAATTGTTGTTGCAAGGGTGTTAGGAGAAAAGAGGAAAGGTTTGGGATGAAGTTCTTTCAAGAAGACTTGCATCAGAAGGGCCTTAAGAGCTCAGTGAGATGAGTATCAGCAAATGTCTTAAAAAATACTGAATGTAGGTGCACCCCACTGCCTCTCACGTGGGTGCTCCTGGACTCCTTAGATCTCCTGGCCTTTTGCAGGAGGAGTTTCACAGGTTGCCCTGGATGTGCAGCCAATGCCATCTGATTTTTGTGGCCCTGGACAAACCCTTTTGGAAAGGGCAGTGTGGGAAGGCTGAGCTGGTTCATGTGGAGTTATGGGTTCAAGGACCAAGCTGTTCCTACACTCCTTCTTCTGTGGCTTTACTGCTCTTATGACCCCTAGTAAACTTTCTGGAAAAGAACCTGAGGCTAATTAAGAGGGTCATTTTTGTGGCATTGGCTAAATGGGAAATGGAATTTCTTCCCATTTACACAAACAGAGATCTGGCAGCAGCTGGAGCCCACTGCTGGAAAATAAAGGGGAAGAGGTCTGAAATAGGTTTCAGAAGCAACACATTTGTTTAAAATGAGGGTTTACAGATCTGTGTGCCTAGATAGGAAATATGTGCTTTCACATATTCTGTTCTGGCCCTTAATTGTGAGGTAGACGTTCAGGCATCTGACCCTGTGGGGAATTTTCAAAGCTGTGTAAGGACACTTATTATTTAATGCCCCAATACCCTGCCTCTCCTATTGCTGCACAACTAGGAATGTGAACTTAAATTGATTAGAAACCATCCTTCCCTCAGGAAAGGGATGCTTAGGTTGCCTTTTGTGCTATGATGTAACTATAGGGCTTCTGGTTTATTTTGGCAATGGCTGGGGCTTGAAACAAACTTGGTTAATTTGGAATTAAAACAATTGGGTCCTTTAGTCTGTTTATAATTGGTTTTGTATTAGTTGCTTACTTATAAAGGTGATTTCATTGTCCATTGGGGGTGGTTCATAACTGCATTGTTGACATGATTAAATTTGATCTTTGATGGATTTCTGGGTTCTAAATCTAGATCTGTGCTCAATTCTGTTGTCCAGACTGAGATGTAGAAAGGTTAGGTGTGTGAGTGAGTTTATGCAATACTGACAACACTGAACATTCCAGTATAATGAGTCAGACTCCTCCCAAATTCTGTACTTGGTTTAAATTAATGAGACTTAGAAAAATATCAAGTTATCAATTTTTCCCCTCTGCAGTAGTATGACCATGGTTTCCAATGAAGCCTGTAATTCTCCCATGAGCTCTTCTCTCCAGGTGCTCTCAGAATATTGCCAATTATTGAAAATCTTGAAGTAAAATGTTATTAGCCCTTCTGTCTTAAGGCTAGAACAATGGACCTGTTAAAATGTTTATAGTTAATGTTAGGGCAGCCTGTGGGAATTGGGTTTGAGATTTTCATTCAGACTTTATTTCATACATCTATTTATGTTCTTACTGAGCAAGCAGTGGTTGCTGCAGAGCTGGGAGATGGGTTAGGTCTCGTACCTCTTCATTTTATTGTCTTAATTTTGACCTGTGGCTTTGGACAGCGAAGAATATTTAAATTTTTTTGTGTAGTGCAGTGTATGTCTGATGGTCTGGTAAATGCTTCCCTGCTGCTTTCTCCAGGCAGTGTTTGTGCCATGGTATTTTCTGCCCTCCACAATTCTGCACTCTTGGTGCCCCTGTCCTGAAAGCATTACCAGCTCCCCATTGCTTAGTGAGGACAGGAGATGTTGGTTTCATTTAAAGAGAGAACCTAGAAGCCTCACATGGCCAGGATGCTTGCCTAGATCATGCAGTAAGGTGTTGGTTTGTTTTTTTTTTTTTTTAATGGCAGTGGAAACTGTGGGAATCCTGACTGGCCAGGTTCATTTGCACTGGGAACGTTTTCCCACCCTGCTGAAGTACCACAGAGACTGGTCAAGGGTTCCCTCAGCTGTTTGTGTCTCAGAGGATGGCTTTCTAAGCACACACTGGATCTTCACCCAAGAATTAGCAAAAATTAGGCAGGACCTAATTAGATAATTAATTCTACCTGAATCAACTGTGACTTCTGTGAAACCATGCTAACAAAAGTGTTTCTGTTTCTTCTTCTCTGCAGGAGAATGTGTCCTCACAGGAAGAGGACACTGCTGTTTTCAGTTTATCAATAGTGTGTTCAGAGGCTGGTATATTTTTTTTACATGTGAGTTTTATTTCAGAGGACTTTGCTAATTCTTCAGTCTCTTTCTTTTCAAACTAGACAAGCCCATGTAATCAATCTCAGATTCAGTGTTCTGCTTACCTGCTGTTGCCCAAACCCATAGACTCTGTTTGCCCTCAAGCTTTTTTTGTCTTTTGGCAGCTGCTCTCATTCCAATTACAAAATATCCTTGGAAATTCAATACCTCATTTTTCTATTATTTAAATTATGGCTCACATTGTACTTCAATGAATTTAATTAAAGCATTTCCTTACACACGTGGTGTCCATGTGGATAGGGAATAAGAACCTTTAATCTTAAAACTGGGCACGTGTAATAGTTACAGCACAAGAGATCATTCCTTCTTATTGCCTCCTTCAGGTAAGATGAATGTTCATGTTGCCTGGAGGAAGACTTAATCTGTATGAGCTGGCTTTAAATCCTCAGGTAGCAGAGGGAATAACCTGTTTTAAATGGCCATGATGTAAGATGTGACCTAGGTCTGTGTGGGATATTGGTGGGGTGGAGCAGGACCTGCAGATCTTGGGGTTACCCAGTGGAGTTGAGGCTATTGCTGCCTCAGCCTTGGAGCTCCCACCACAGTTCTTGGCTGCTGGAGGGGCATTGTGATCAAAAACTCTCATTTTTCATCACAGTGAAGCTTTGCAGATCTGAGAGTTAACTTCATGGTAGGAGTTTGTCTCCAGAATATCCAAAGCTGGCTTGTAAGCTTTCTTTTTGAAGAAGTTATTTTTGTTACATTCTGTTTTGGATGCACTGAGGAGGATGCTCCGCTGATACCAATCCCTCTCTTTCTCCACCATCCTGCAAGGCTGTTGGTTAAATTTGATTAAATTTAAACCTGTTGGTTCAATTTGATTAAACTGCCAGTCTTTGGCCAGCTTCAGTATCTTGGTTTTTTTTTTTTTTTTTAAATAGACACAATTCCAAGAGAAAACCAGTGTTTGTGTGTAAGACAAATACAGGCAACATATGCAGCATGGACTTGACACCTATTTGGTTTGTCCCAGCAGTTGAATGGTCACCTGTGGTCCCTCAGCCCATGCTGCTCCACTGGCACCTGTGCCTTGGCTGCTTGGTGGCTGGGGACCCCTCACCAGGAGATGAAGGTGCTGAAATGTCTCTTCTCAGGGCAAGGAAAGGTGGATTTGCCAGGAGTGAGGGCTGCCACTATTATGGAGTGGGGGCTGAAGAAACTGTCAATGTTTTGTGCTGCTGGGAAGTGAAGTTTAAGGCTGTGGGCTATAACCCACAAATAGTGGCCTTCAGTGGTGCTTTTGCTGATGTGGTGACTTGTTCTGCTCCCACTGGAGTGTGAGAGTTGCCATCATGGGCCAAGCCTGTGGTCTGTCCAGTCTGTTGCCATCTCTGAATGGACAGCATCAAGGGAAAATTGTAGCTGACAGCTGTTGAAAAACTCCTTGAGTCTAAGCAGTTGCTGCTGCAAACCAATCTCCCTTTGCCATCCTTGGACACTACTTTGTTTATTGCTGCTTCCTTCAGGAATAGGAGACACTGCTTCCAGGGCTGTGTGAGCACTTGGGATGGCTGCAGCTGCTCTTGTCCCAGACAGAAGTTGATTTTTTGAGTCTGCAGTGGAACCTCTTTGCTCTCTTGTCAAGCCTGGAGTGATGAACTCTTTTGCCTTTGCTTCCTTGGCTCACCACTCCGTGTGTTTTCCTAGAAAAACTACAAAGTAAATGCAAACCCAGCTACTACATATTTAAGATAACACAAGTAAATACATGCAACAAATTAATTGGTAGTTATATTTGGTATATAGTCAAGTCTTCTATAGGCAGGAAACTTGAAAATTGTGAAATATGCAATGTCACCAATTTCCAAACCATGTACTTTACTGTTTTTTGATGCTTTTGCAAAGTGGTTTTCTCAATCCCTGTCTTAATGTCAGTAATTTTTCACCATGATTGTGCTGCTATAGGGAGTTGACCCAACAGTTTAGAATTCTAGTGAGATGATTAATTCCAAATGTAACCAGCTGCTTGTATTAAAAACCTCTTTAGTCCACCAGGTTCTTCCCTTCCCTTGGCCATAGCTCCAAGTGTGGATATGGAGACTCCTTGCCCCTTCTACTTTAAAAACAGGCAGTTGGTTTGCATAACTTGGAGAGTAGTTCAGCAGCTTCTTTTTGGGAAGGTGTTGCCAAATGAGAGAAAATATTTTCTTGTCTCAAGTTCTCAGTAATTGTGGCAGTTCTGATATGATGCTGGTCACACTCTTGGATGCAGAGTAGTAAGAGGCATATTCAGAATGAAAATTGTGTCAAGTATGTTCTTTTAAACAAGGGAAGTGCTGTGCAGTAAATATGATTATAACACCCCAAAGGCAGGGTAGTCTGACTCCATGGCACCATCTGCACTCGACAGCTTGTGATAACACTGAGTTAAACCAATGCTGTGGCTCTACAAACTGAGGAAAAGTAAGTTTCAATGATAAACTAATTATGTACACAACTACAGGACCTCTGAACCTTGGAAATGAGTCAATTATAACATTCTTCTTTGCTGAAATAGCCTAATAAGGAAGCTACTTCAAGCTAAATGTAATCCACAGGTAGCTTATAGCTGATTGCTTGTTTTCCCAAAGCACCAGTTTCTGCAGCTCTTCCATCCAAAATGATTTCAAAGTATGTCTCAACATAGTAACTGTGTTTTCAGCTACCAAGGTGCTGTCATCTCTGAATGAAGTATGGTGCCAGTGTGACTCTGCCATGTTTTAATTTCTCCTTTGCCTTTCCATGATATCAGTGAAAACAAATGTGTTACCAGCTGCACTGGGTGCAAACAGATTCTGGTTGCATCTGGCAAGAATTTGGAGGAAATCTACTTGGAAGAACTTGTTCTGCTTTAATAGCAACAGATTTCCAAAACATGGGTTTCCTGGACCCTTTGGATGTGAAAAACCATCACAAATGAGTGATTTTTTCTGTCAGACTGCCTTTCTTTGGAGGATATCCTAAGCAATGAAAGCATGTGTAGTGTGCTCTATTTATAACTCAGGAGACACCAGTGTAGTACCAGTGTCTTTGGCCACTTTTATTGTGTTTGCAGAGCAGTTACTAAGATGCTCTGTTTTGGAAGAGCAAAGGAAGCTGCACAATCTCCTCCCAAGTTCCTACATTTCAGCAGCTAAAGGCTGAAAGGATGTATTGCTTGTCTCTGCAAGTTTGGGATAAACTCAGTGCAGGGTTTAATATTTCTCTGCTAAGGCTGTCAGAGGCTGACTGTGCTCCTGATGGATCATTAGGATCATTAATTACCTGGTCTGCCTGAGATGAATGAGCTCTGCCACCTCCCTGCTGAGGGGTGAAACCTTTTCTCAACTTGCTGCTGTGCTTGTGACACATTACCCCTGCAGTGCAATCAGCTGTGCCATGCTGTTAATTCCTGGTGTGGATTAGCAGAAGGGCACCATCCACACTTGTGCTGGATCCTCTGCCAGTGCTGCCTTCTCTTGGCTCTCATGAGCCACCTGGGAGGAAACTCTGTGAAAAATCCCACTCCTGCTCAGCTGACTCGTTTCAAGGCCAAGCAGATCCTAGGAAGAGTTTCCTTCCACTCCCCTTATATGGAAGGAATGGCCTGGGAAGCTTGCAATGGCTTCTTGCTTCTCAAGGAATGCATGGCAACCAGCCAAAGGAAAACCCAAATCCTTTAAGTTGCTCGTTAGGATATGGAATGCCAAAGTTGGCATTTTTTTTTTCTCCTTGTCTGTTCAGGGCTGGTAAACTCCATAATTGCCTTTTCCAGTCTCATAGGAATATGGCAAGAGAAGCTGAAGTTTGCCTAAAAATTAATTTTATTTTATAAGTGTCTGGCAAGTGGGAGCACTCGTTCTGTGCAGTTTGAGATTCTCGGTGACAGGTATATGCACAAGGAAGGTTAGGAAAGATGCATGAATGAAACATTTCTGTAAGTACAAATCAGAGGGAGACCATGTATGGTTTACATCACTGTGTTTTAAAATCAGTCCAGTATCCCGTATTTCTCATTTTAGTCAGAATGAAAGGCTTTTTTAAACCCCCAATTAAATCACTCAGAGGGGTTATCTCATGGTACTTTTATGCCTAAATACCCAGACTGAGGCATGACCAATAGACACTTTTGCACAGAAAAAAAGGATGGCAATAACTTCTGCCCACCATTTTTCCGTGTTTTTGCCCCAATCAGATGCTTGTAATTTTGTTGGAGAGCTGGAAATCAGAAAACTGCTCTCAGGAGTCCAGACAAGAATGTAGGCATCTGAATTGATGTTGGTGAATGTCTTGAGTGCAAGGGCAAGAGTTAACTCCTTTGATTTCATGGAGCCTTGCATGGGCTTTGGATACGTGGAGATTTCTAGTCTCAAGTTCTTTGCCCCTCTTAGAGTTGAAACTGGTTTATTAGAGAAAATGCTCACAGTTATTTAGTGTTTATTTCCATAAACTTTGTTGAGGGCTGTGGCTGTGTGAAGCATGGGTTTGATGGATGGACTTCTTAGTGAGTAAGGAATTACCTGGATGGTCACACTCGGTTGTGGTTGATGGTTTGATGACCAGGTGGAGAGCAGAGATGATGCTCCACAGGGTTCAGGATATACAACTAAAGGGGACCTGCAAGAAAGCTGGAGAGGGACTTTTTACAAGCACATGCAGTGCTAGGTCAAGGGGGAATGGTCTTAAAATGAAAGAGGAAAGGTTTGGATTAGATAGCAAGAAAAAAATTCTTCGGTTGAGACATGGAAATACATTGCCCAGAGAAGCTGTGGATGCCTCATCTCTGGAAGTGTTCAAGGCCAGGCAGGATGGGGCATTGAGCAACCTGGTCTAGTGGAAGGGCTGGAATGAAAGGATTTTTAAGGTTCTTTTCAACCTAAACCAATCCATGATTCTATATATATATATATGGGTATTTTTTGGTTAGCATTGCCTGGTAACTCTGAGCATTAGTAATCTGTTAAGGCATTTTTAAGGTTGTTGATCCTGTGGAATTTGCTTGATGTTCTGTGACTGCAGTATCCTTAGGAGACCAAGCATAGTTTGAAGGTATTTGTTACTTGAGATAGCATGAACCAAATGTTCCCCTCTTATCCTGAAACTGCAGCATTGCACAAGCTGCCAGGCCCCAAAGGGAGAATGACCTGAGCTTTGTGTGTATTTGTTTGAACCATTGTGACTAAGCCAGCTGGGGAGGCCCAAGGAACTCTGCTGTGTATCATCCTGGTCCCCTTGGGAGGGATTATACAATATCCTGAGTTTAAAGGGACCCACAGACATCACAGAAGTTCAACTGGTCCTGTACAGAATGTCACCATGTGCTTGAGAGCATTGTCCAGGACCATTCCCTTGGGGAGCTTTTCTCAGTGCCTGACTACACCTTGGGGGAAGAATCTTTTCCCAATATCCAACCTAAACTTCCCCTGCCACAGCTTTGTGGCATTTCCTTGAGTCCTGTTGATAGAGGTCAGTGGCTAAGGAAGTTGTAACTGCAGTGAGGTCTCCCCTCAATTTCCTCTTCTCGGGGCTGGACAGACCAAGTGACCTCAGCTGTTCCTTGTATGCCTTCCCATCCAGACACTTCCCCACCTTTGTTGCCCTCATTTGGGCACTCTCTAATGGCCCAATGTCTTTCTCTCCTTGTGGCACCTCAAACTGCACACAATATTCAAGGTCAGGCTGCCCTAGCCCAGAGTGGGACAGTCCCTCCCTTGCCTGGCTGATGCTGTGCCTGGTGCCCCCAGGACAGGGCTGGCCCCCCTGGCTGCCAGGGCACTGCTCACTCGTGTCCAGCTTGTCATTAAAGAGCACCAGACCCGAAATGGAGCCCTGCAGATCCCCACTAGTGACTGGTTGCTGGGATGTGAGGGTGGAGATTCCCAGGGAGACTGGCATGGCTGAACTCTCGTGGTCTTTCTCAGGATTTGCTCCAATAAATTATTCCACACTTTTGGAAGGTAGCTTGATCTCTAAAAATTGATGATTTCCAAATACTTGCCATTATAATGAGATTTTTAAACTTACAAGGAGAAGATATTAGGTTTATTGCTAGCCAAGCATCCCTGCCTTGGGTGACAAGAAAAACTGGTTCAGCTGGCCCAAGCTTAATGAAAGATGGAATAATACTTGCAAATATTTCCTGAAGTCAGTATTGAAAGTTGTCCTGGTGTTCTGAGGTGTGGACCCCAATTTCAGTACTCCCCACCTTTCAGATTCAGGTCTCACAGGTGCATACAACTTTTTCTAAGTTAGTGGTAGCTGTATTTATATTTTGGTGGATCCTCCCCAGAGTGAGTAGATTACTGGAGATGTACATGATCCCCCTGAAGGACCAGAGTTGCATAAAATGCTCCTACATATCTTATGTAACCCATTCTGAATTTCAATTACCTTAATGCTATTAAATATTTCTTCTTTTTTTTTTTTTTTTTTTTTTAAACTTGGCACCTCAGAAATGAATGTGATTTATTTGTGGACTGAGAAAAGCCTGACATGTGGTATCAGAAGCCTGGCTCTTTCAGTCGTGGTGAGAAATGGCAGGAAATAAACATTGCCACTTCCTCATTAATGCAATTACCACAGCCCATCAAACATGTGCTGATAAATTTGAGAGGCTTATACTATTCATTAGGCATATACATTCATTAGTGTAGCCATCATAAAATAACAAGGGGAGTGTCCAGCTTGGGGAGAAATTCAGATGACAAGAACTCACATTATACAGAGCTATGATGATAAATGTCTCCTGTGGCATAACTTTAACTCTTACCATCTGTTATTGCCTGCTGCCATAGCAACTTTAAAAAAAAAATATTAAAAATAGTCTGAAACCAGGAAAAGCACAGCAGGGAATGTCTGTCCTGAAAGAAAACAAACCCTCTTTTTTTCCGAAATAGCAGGAAATAGCAGGAAAAAGGACTGGTGAGAACTTCAGGAGATTTAGCTGGGAGAATTTTCAATATGCAGGGGTGGGTGAGAGAAGGATCCCAAACCAGTGTTTATAAGCAGTGGTAGCTGGGCTGCCAAAGCACTATCAGATGCTCAGTGCTGCACTTGCCATCTGTTTTCAGCTTTGAGCTTGAGAAGTAATTTTACTTTAACTGTTAGAAGATTTGTGTCTATATGCATAGATATGATTTTACATTTTTGAGAGATATTTGATTTTTTTTTTTTTTTGGTAGCTGAGCTAGAGGGCCATGAGGAGCTGTTCTGATGCAGTCTTGGTTAGCTGGGAGAATTACACTGGTGTTGATCAAGTGATGCCATTCAAATATTATTAGAACTGAGTGTTTAGGCCAAAGGCAAGGCTTAAAAGGAGAGCTTCACTTTCATGCCAGGCCAGCACAGGAGCTGTTTCCAGAGGCTTCTTTCTGGAAGATACAAGAGCAGGGAAAGCTGAGTTGGGAAAGAAAGGCTGAAAGACTGCATTTAGTGTCAGGGCCATGAAGAGTTTAAATAATTGCAAGTGTTATGAAATAACAGAGCAGTTCAAGAACCTAGGAACTTTACACTTTTTGGGAGGAGTTAAGTTATTTGGGGATGCCCTATCTAAAGAAATCCTTGGTTGAGAAATGCTTTGTATGGGAAGAGCAGCCCTGCTTGGGGGAATTGCTAACTGTTCTGGGTGGGTCCTTGCTTTAGTCTAATTATAATGAAGATTTGTTTAGCTTCCTTGGTGAGGGTTCCTGTATGCCTTTTAGCATTCTCTTTCATTTGTTTGGCAGTTGCTTAAAGAGTTATTTATGATAAGCGATGAGAAAACAAACTGAGATTTGATGTTAGGCAGTAGCCAGGGAACTTAGGAGTAATCACTGCTGCAAGACATCCTGTGCAGTTCTGTGAACAGCGTGTGCACCACGGTGGACTCAAGGCATAAAATCTCATTTGAGCTCACAGATTAAGACAGACTGGATATACAAAACAGCCTGGGCATCCAGGCTAAATTAAGGGTCTGTGGCTGGGCTCAAGTGCATGAGACCTGAGGAACACAAATGAGAAATTTTGTTTGTTCCTGTTATGGCTGATGACTTGATAGGTGGCTTTTAATCTGCAGCCTTGTGGTTTGCTCTGTGACAATAACAAATGCAAATTCTAAAAGTAGGTGCTTTGATTTGCAGGGAAGCTCTGACCCACCAGAACTGTAACTTTCAGTAATAAAAGTCACTTGAGTTCCAATTACAGCTGCTGTACGTCTGAGTTTTCCTAAACACGCCTTTTCTTCTATTCTCTGCTATCTCAGGAACCTGGGAGTTCTGAGAAACTGAAATCTGAGAGTTTTCTATATTTGGCCAGAGCAGCAGATCGGGGCTGCCCTCAGCCTGCTCCGTGTCTGGGAGCTGTGGACACTTCCATGGCACAGCACCAGGCTGCGCAGCTTCTGTGCACTGAGTCAGCGGCTCTGGGAGCTTGGAGGGCTGTTGGCTGTGTTCAAAACAGCTGATGTAGGTATAAAATAAGCCTGATGCACCTCAAAAACCTGAGGTTCACCCCCAAACCAACTTAAAGGTAGATCCAAGGTTTCTCACGAGGCTTCATCTTCTTCCTGATGAGTTAATAATGACAGAAATGAGAATCTCATGTGGTGCTATGATCTGGTAAAACCTTCCCTGGTTTGGGAGGGACCTGGACCACTTGGTTCTCACTGACACAGCTTTTCCCTGGCTTGCTGTCCTGGTCTGAGGTGAGGTGTGGAGAGCCCCAGAAGGCTTCCTCTGAGACCTGTTTTAAGTGGTGATAAAGGAGCCAATACTTTTAGTATGTGACAGAAGATAGTTTGTCTTTGTTGGCGCTCCTCTTTGCCCATGGTGGACTCTCATGCCCATGATAAACTGAAAATTCCCCAAATCCCATCTGACTCTCCTTCAGCTGATCAAATAGTTAATCTAAAGTTCCACTCACTTCATTTGTGCTTCAAGTATGAATTCTGTAAAAGGGTTTCTGCGGAGCCTTTAGAAAAATATTGTGCAGTCTTCTGCACTTTACTCTTAATTTTTTTTTTTTCTTGTACTCCATTACTGTCTGCTTATTTTCGTGGGGAATCCATGCTCATACTGAAGTGCTTTCTGGCATGCTGCAGGAAGGAAAGGGTTTCCCAGGAGTTCTGGGAACAATCCAATTACTTGGAAGTCCTGCTGGAAACGCTGCTTGGAAGATGCATAGAAAATAATGAAACTTTGCTGCATTCTGCTCAAAATAGGCTATTATTCAATAGTATATCTAGTTAGATATGGTGGAGGGGTGTGTGTGTGCTCTGACTGTGCTCAGGGTGTGTGTTACTTAACACAGACCGTGTGCTTGGTGCTCTCTTCTTACTACTGAAGATAAAATGTTTCCTGCTTTGAGGAATTTACAGCCTGGATGGACACTTCAGGAAGACTGAAAATCCAACAGCAGCTCAAGATGGAGTAGTTCATTTTAGGAAGTTTATCTCTATTTCATGATGGTGATGACATAATTTTTACTTGGAGGAGTAGGATTTATGCTGATGTACTTTCAGCTTTTATGCCAATCTCCTTATGCATTGCATTAGGCAGTCCCTGCTGCAAAGGTTTGAAATCTCAGCTAGATTAAGATATCTGATCTCTGCTTCCCAAAAATTCCACTGTGTTGTCAAGTGAAAGCAGAAAGCTGATGGAAGACATAAAGTGTGCAAAAGGCCTGCTATATTTCACTGGGATTTACTCTGACATCTGTATGTAGCCAGTTGATTTTTTTTTTTCTTTTGACCCGAATAGTGGTGTGAGTTCAGCAGTCAGCACTGTACATTCTTTAATGCATCTAGAGAATTCAAATTATTGTTTTATGGGTGAAGTGATAGCCATGCAATTAGGATTTCCATCTGTGCAGTCCTCGGCTTTGGAATAGTGGCAAACATGTAGCATGAAATAAGCTTATTACAGCTGTGGGAGGAGAGCTAAGGTTGAACTTCCTTGTTTACAGTTTTGCTGTAGAATTTTACTTTTTAAGGAACTTTGCAGATGTTCACAAAACTTCCATATAGCTGCTTCCTGAAGTTATGCCTTGCCTTTAATCAAAACTGGATGCCTGGATGGCCCAGAAGTTCCCTGACTCCCTATTTGCACAGAAACCTTGCTCCAGTTAGCTCTGAGCTTGTGCTGTCCCCTTAATGAGAAGCTCTTGCTGTGTCTTCTTGATGTCTAGTCTTTTATATCATAGGTTGTGTATGTTTTCAAGCAAACCTGAGCCTTGCTTTCTATGAACTAAAGTTTAGTTTGGATCCACTTAAAAACCTCTATGTTGCCTTGCACTTATGAGGGATATATGGGTTTGTATTTGAGAAACTTGTTTAAAGTTTAGGGCTGGATTTTTTTTTTTTTTTGACTGAATGCTATTTTGCAGTTAGCAGCCATGTTATGCTGTCTGTTTTCTGAGCTGGAGATGTATAATCAAACTGTAAATAGCTTCCAAGTTGCAAAAGGCATTTCCTTCCTTATTCCATCCCCTTAGCTTTCTTTTTTGTTCAGGCAGCAATAGTTTCTGCGCTGCCTGTTCAAGATCCCACGGATCTGGAGAGCTCATGGTGACTATCATTTTATTCTGCTGAGTACTTTAAAAGTTGTAATGAGACTGTGTGGTAAAGTTAATAGAGCCTCCTGGTTATTCTCACAGTACCTGTAAAGAATTACTTGGTGTCATGACTTCATATCCAGATGACTGTATAAAATTAGGAATACTCTTAACACTTGTTCTGAGATAGACATATTTTAATTTATTGGTGCCATGAAAATGCAATCATTTTATCAGGGAGATAACTTGGAACTTTCCAAATGCTGATGAATAGCATGCCAAATCTTTTCAGTGTTCAATAATCAAGTTCAAGGCACAACACATTGGGCACATGGGAGAAGTTCCCTTTTCCAGATGATTGATCTGCCAACCTTTCCTTCTGCTTCCAGTGTGCTTATGCTTTGAGATGGAGATTATTTTTTTTGAGCAAAAGGTTACAGGTCTTTCAGAATTTTTTCTTATTTATACTATTTAGGAACCTAATGTTTTAACCATTAGGTTGAATGAAAATTAAGTTTCATGTTGTCCCTTGCAGGATAATCTTTAGGGCTTTGTGGAGTGTGCTCAGAAAATGTCATCCACCCAGCTTGTTACTTTATAGTCTGTAATAATTGGATTTGTGTATAAGCAGCTTTCCTGTGGCATTGTATTTTTTTATTAATCAAGTGAGAGGTGGAAATAAAATGCTAGCATGGTTTTCATCAAGAATGGGCTTTACTCTTACAGATATTTGCTGCTTACAGGACTTTATACCATTTTACAGTTTTGTCAGCCCATTTCAGGTAACTTGTTATGGCTAAAAAAAAAGATGGGCAAGGCATTCATATTTATTTGTGAATTTCAGTGCTGAAGTGTGCACCCAACAGAAAAATGGCCCCTTCCTTTTTTATCATCTCTCTTTCAAGGCCTCTCTAGCTCTTCCTTTGCCATCAGCCTTCATTATTCTTGTTTTTTTTTTTTTTTTTTTTTCCCTGAGAAACTGAAATGGAAAAAACTGCATTGAATGTGACTTTCTGTGCTGAAATGGCCATGCTGCAAAAATCAACCTTTGCCTGCAGTTGGACACAGATTTTTCTAGAGTCTGGCAATGATTTGTTGGGTAATACTGGAAAAATATTTTTTTTTTTTTACTGTGGCACATGTGAACTCCTTTGACAAATGAGAAGACCAGTTCTTTCAAATGCTGGGGCAGTGCTGGTGAGGTGTGTGGCACAAAAGCCAGGTCCCATGTGTGCCTTCTTAGAATGCTAAATGCAGGGCTTTGTGGAGATGTTAACTGGTGAGGGTCTGGGGTTGAGCAGTTTGGGTGGGTAAGGTTCCAGGAAATGTGGGTGCTTTAACAAATAGATTTACTGGACCTGGTATTTTCTGATTTCTAAGTCTATTGGTGGAATCAAGACAAGCATAATAAACAAAATCATGCATGTTGCTCTGAGATTAGCTCAGCTGATTAGAGCATGGTGATGGTAATGAATTCCAAGGTCAGGGGTTTGATCCCCATACGGGCCATTCATTTGAGAGCTGAGCTTGATAATCCTTGTGGATGCCTTCCAACCTGGAATACTCCATAATTCCTCACTAGCTCAGGAAATATATGCATGGTATGAAATGATAAGCCAAGTGTAAGACATGCTTTGAATAATGCGCTGCTCTAGTTTATCTCAGTTGTAGGAGGCTACTGAAGTTGATGGGAATTTTTTGCAAATTTGGGGCTCTTTGGCCCTGTGGCATTATTAGAGAGGCCTTGTGGCATGGTTTTGTTATGCTTAGGAGTAATGTCCTCGTGTTCATTCCTCATGGAAGATCCATGGCTACAAGAGAGGTCTGTACCGGTGCAGCGTGGGTTCCTTCCAGGAGGGTGGATCTGTAGCAGCTGCCTGGTGGGAATGTGGTTGTCAGCATCAGGAGCAAACACAAAGGGATTGAGTGTCCATCCACACATCTACCAGGGGTGGCATTTTGTCACACAGGCCACCAAGTCACCCCGAGCAAGCACAGCAATCTCTTGCCTGGACACTCGGTGGGTCGCTAATCGGTGTGAGAACAGCAGCTCATCCCTCCCAAAACAGAGAGAGTCCAGTCACTGAGAATTCTGACTTGGTTTTGCTGTCAACACGAGAAACTGATGGGGTTTTTAGATGGTAATTCCTGTCCCTTAAGGATGCTTTTTACCTCTGGTGTCTCTCCATGGCTGGGTTGCCATGATGGCCCAAAGGAAACTGGTACAGTGCTGGCAGTGCCTGTGTGAGCTCTTTCAGAGGGAGGTGGGATCTGCTCTGGCCAAACAGCAACTGTGATTTACTTGGCACCTTGGCATACTAGAGAAGTCAAGATGCTTGTTTGTTTTTTTTCTCCCCCCAAGAGGAATAATTTTGCAGTAAACAGGATAGGCTTAACATTTCTACAATTTATTGTCATATGAATAGGCTCTAAAGAAAAAAAAAAACCCTACATGTGATCGTGTAACTGAGGCCAAGTAGTTTTGTAAAAGGTCATAAGGATGATCCTCTGAAACCTAGTAGCCACATTTCACTATAATCTTTGGTTGATATTAATGATGCCAAAGAATTACTGAAAAAAAAATGCCTGGGGAAAAAAATCCTTAAGGCAAAGAGTACAAATGGCACTTATAAATGTTTGATATTTTTTCTTTATCTGAAAATCTAGACTGTGTGCTTAATCAAATGTCCTCTTCTAGAGATGCAAAACCATGTAGCTTCTGGCTCATCTGCTTAAAATACAGGGTTGAGAGCTATTTTACAAGGTCCATGTTTCTGCTAATTGTTAATTTGCAAGCTGGTGATGATTATCAACAGCATGAGAAGTGACAGGGGCCATCTTTGACCCACACAACTGCCTAGACTCAAGAATTCTGCAAGTACTCTGAAGCTGCTCTCTCAAAATACCTCCCTCTATTAATTTGTATTTTAATTCAACCCCCAAAGGTGTGTGAGAGCTGCAGAGTATTTTACTACTGATATGATGTGCCTGTGAGCCGTGTTCTGTGCCAAATTAAGCAGCAATACTTCTGTATGGAATATACTGTAATTAAATGTGGAACCCAAGCCTAATGTTTGACCTTGGGGAGTTTAATTCATTTGATTGCAGTGTTGGTGGGAAAATGAATTCCATAATTGGGACTGAGATCTGATGTCCCCCACGGTATTTGAGTATTCAAATACAAAGTTTTGGGAGAAGTCCACTTCTAATACTCACGCTAATTTATCATTTTAACTGACATATTTGGATTCCAGAACAATTGTAGGTTAAACAAAAGGAAAACAGGATATTAAAGGATCTGATGGGTCCCATCCAAGTTTTGTGTGAGTCTCTCTCTACTGGCTTTAATGGAATGTGGCCCACTCTGTAGAAATAGTTCTCAAATTCTTTTCACTGGAAATACTGACAAAAATTAATATGCCCCTAAAGTGAAACAGACCTGGGAAACAAAATAAAACTCAGCTCTTGGAATTGTCCAAACCAGAGGAAGTGCAGAAGCAAAACATATACCATGAGAATGTAAGAGAATTTATTCTTTCAGTTTTAATATTTAAAGTATGAATAACAAAGATAAGGTAATGGTGGTCTATCTGCTAATTAGAATAGTGCTGCAGACATAGTGAAAATGAAAATTTTAAATGTTCAGAGCCTTGCTGGAATTGAGACTGTGTATTTGAAAGAAATGGTTTTTAGGATGGTGCTGGAATGATGTATATCTCATTGCCACAACAGCTTTAAATAACCAAAAGTGTGATAAATTAAATATGAAGCAGTTTTTTTGATGTCTCAGTACACCCACCTTTCATTGGGAAGAAAGGGTTCCTCAGTGAATGGCATTTTCTTTTGTTATTTTAATTTGTATGGAATTGTTTGCACCATGCATGTAGGGTGATGTGACTTTTTGGAAGCAACGTTTTTGGCTTTGCAGTGTCATGCAAATGACAATTGTCAGGATGTAAAAATCGGATCCTGGGAGTCATACCAAAGAGAATCATGAAAACATTTTGTCTTTTTTCTATGCATTAACTGCACTGAATCAGATGATGCAGGATCCCTTTGTGGTTGATTTTTGTTGCCTTTTTTTTTNCCTTTGTGGTTTATTTTTGTTGCCTTTTTTTTTTTTTTTTTTTGAGTTGAAGTTATTCTATGCAGAGTGCTATGGTGGGAAATCCTTACTCTTCAAGCTGAGAATAGTATAACTGTGACTTAAATGGTGCCAGTCAGTTTAGCTTTAAATGCAGTAGGCTTCAATCCTGCAGAAAGGCAGTGTTTTGTGTGAGAGAGGACATGAAAATTCAGTTTTTCTATGGGGAAAAACATACTAGTGGGCTCTGATAGGATTGAAATAAGTATTGGAAGAATACATTTATCTATTTGGGGAGCAAAACAGCTTCTAGAAACCTGCTTGTCAGAATGCAACAAGGGGCATTTACAGATTTATATGTATTTTTTTTGTGGTTTCATTTTATTTGTTTAGGGTTTGGTTGGTAGGATTTTTTTTTACTTGAATTTTGGCCTCTGGTTTCCAATTCTGAGCAAAGAAAGCCTGAAAGTGTTGGCTCTGAGTTCTCTTCAGCTGTGATTTGCAGCGCAAGGTACAAAGTCCAGAACTTTGCACAGGTGGAAGCTTTTTCTGCCTGCTCAGCACTGGTAACAAATGAGCACTCAGACCTCACAGTGCATGGTACCATTGGAGTTGTGCTCTAAATAGTTTCTGGACAAACACCAAAAATCCTGGGGCTTTAAGTCAAGGAAAATCCCTCTTAGCTTGCAGGAATAAATGCAAAGTGGAATCTGCATTATATCACTTATTGCAGCACACCCTGGTTAGGAGAGGAGCATGTGATGTGTTCCTGCACTGTGAACATCCCAGAAAAATGTGTTTGAGTTTATTTATAGGCACTTCTGTGGTGCTTACCTCTGCAGTATCATTTCATTGCTCTCAGGGCATTTATGCCTTTAATGGAAAAGGGCAAATGATTTTTCTCCTCAGAGGACACATCAGTGAAATTAATCTCAGGCCTAAATTGTTAATATAACTAAAATAATGGGTTTTCTTCTAAAGAATGCTACTGTCTTGCAGCAGGTTTCTTAGCAGAAACACAGTAATAAATATAATCTTCATGTTTCCTTAAATGCAAAATTAAACTTAAAAAATTCTACTATGCATAGTTTTTCGGACTTGCAGGGTGTTTATCTAGACATTTGCTTCTTCTGGTAGAGGGCACATGCCACAGGGAGTACAGCTGCTTGGAAAATATTAATCCCTTTAGTGGCCTCCTTCTGTCTCAATCCCCCAAATTCTGATGACAATGAAAAGAATTTCACTCTCAACAAGAAAATTCTATTGAAAGTTTAATTCCAGGGAAATGAAAGGAACGTAACCATAACTTTTCTAACTGAAATAAAAACATTCTTAAAATTTGGCCACTGCCCTCTGCCTCTGCAGCCCCTCACAACCCCAGGGTATAGTTCAGACTTTTTTGTTAGCTGGGCCACTTTGAAGAACATCAGGAGAAGCCAAAGTCAGCTGAAGGACTAAGCCTCCAAAAGTGATGTTTAAAGGCATTGGTCCTAGAAATCTTGAGAGGCTGTGTCCTAGCATTTCTGAAGGTAACAGGTTTTTTTAAGATGGAACAAAAAGTCTATTTTATTTTTGAGATTGGTTTGGTCCAAAAATTTAGCGGTTGTCAAAGGAAAACATTATTTTTATGGGGAGGAAAAAATGTCTGGCAAAAGACTGGGCATTTTATATCAATTTTTCTGACTGGAATTATTTTTTTATCTTAAAAAGAAAATTAAGCTACTTGAAATCTTAATCCTACTTCTGCTGCTGATGTGAATTCTTAAAATCAGTTTATTTCCTCTGATTTTTGGGTACTACTATGAAGCCACTGACTGGAGGAAAAAAATACTATAAAGATTTAACTTTGATGGACCTTTGCATGCCTGAAACATGGTAAATAAGTTTTAATATTATCTCTGCTATTATTTTGGGCCAAAATTCTCTTTGCAATTTGATCCAAAACGAGAACAGAAAGATAATTTAGAAAAAAAAAAAGCTGTAACTGTCAAGCCTTTAATCTACATTATTAGTACATCATGTGTGGTTTCCCTGAAAACCAAAAGCAAGCTGAAAGCTTTGACTCTCATAACTCATCTGCATGATGACTATGTCTTCTGCTATATGTTTTGTAAGGTTTTTGCCAGTCTTGAAAATGTTGAAACTTGTAAAGGAGCCTGAGGCTAGAAAGAGTGTTCTAAAGCAAAGAACAAATGGAAATTCAAAGGAAGGAAAACAATTTGATACTGGACAGCTTTCTGGTAATGCAGAAGGTCTGAGGAGGAAGAGGTGTCTCTTCAAAGCCACAGTTGTTAGAAGTGAAATATTCAAGTGAAATTCCACTGGGAAAAAAGAACAGGAAGAGAACTGATGTGAGGGAAGAGAAGGAATTTTTTTTTGGTAATGGCTTGAAGGACAGAGCTTGTGCTGGTCCTGCAGAGCCCATTGTGGAGAAACTTTCTATGGTCAAGGAAGTGGAAAAGTTGCAGGGATAGGAGCTTGCTGCAAGAGCAAGGGATGGGAGCTCCTCATCAGTGTGATGTGCACACTATTGGCTCACACCAGGGACAAACTTTGTTTATCCCTGTTGAAAGTATTGTTTTTAAAGCTGACAGCAGCTGTCATTTATCCTGAGCTTTGGGATTTTGATGTATTGAAATAGAAAATGGGGATCACAGATGTAGTGGAAGATTATCTTCCCTTCCACATGCTTCCTGACCTGATATACCAGGGAGAAACTCCTTCTGAAGACAACAGGGTTTCCAACCAGAAGGTATAAGGAGTTTTTTATTGTTTAGTTATAGGGGGAAAAAAAAAAAAAGGCTCATGGATAACATAAGCCAAATCTTGTGTTAGCAGTGTTGCATACACTAAAGACAATTATGGTAGAATTAAAAAGCTCTCTGTAAAATCATAATATTGGTTATAAAGCTCAGACTTTATACAGATGTCACTGGTGTTGTCATTCCAATTGGGTGGGTGACTCTAAGTCTTGAGTCTGATGAACTCAAGGCTATGGAACTCTAACTTCAGTGGAGCAAAAATTCCTTACTGTTATATGAGAAACTTTCTTGGCAAACTAAGAATGGCTTCATTTCTGTCCTGGGGGATGTTCCACACACAGAAAAACCCATTGCCTGACACTATTCTTTCATATGGAAACAGCAGAGTTGGGAGTGTGTTCATAGCTGAAATGATGGGCTCTGATTGCAGCAGATTTCCATGTGTCCATCTACTGACCTGTGAGATAATGTCACAATTCTCAGGTCTTCAGAAGCTCATCAGAAATTCACTATCTGAAGCTGCCTGGGTGTGAGACACTGAGTTACTGGAAGCACTCCTGGTCAGCAGGTGCTCCATGGATTTCCAAAGCAGAATGCAGTGTGCTGTTGAGGGACAGACCAAGTCAGACTTGGTGCTGTAGGAGAAAGTCTGTGGGCTGAGTTAAACACTGAGCTTATACCATTTTTATCTGGCATAGAGGTTGTAATGACTTAGAGAAGAGAGAGAACTTCACTCACTGACTTGTTTTACCTAGCTAAAATTGCTCCTGTGTTTTCTTCTTCCATATGCTTCTCGGGCCCCATAGTTTGGTGCTGTCTTGCTAAACAATTCCTTTCTTTTGCTCTGACTTGCATCTGTTTCAGTGGTGACTGATCCAATTCTTCTGTGTCTGTCCAAAACCTTGAATCTCCCTACAGTGAGAGGTAATATATAATGCAAGATTTGTTTAGATGTGTTTGTGTACTTCAATGTGTGACTTCTCCATTACAAAAATTCCATCAATTCAGGCTCCTACACTGGTCAGATTTGAATAGCTGGTTTTGCTCTTGGCCACCCCAAAAATCCTTTATGTACCTTAGACTTACGTGTCAGTGATTATTTCCTTTTGGATTATTTTCAGAGGCCTCAAACAAGAAAATCAACTGTACTGCAGACATGTGCCTAGCAGGAGTTTTACTGAGACCACCAGCTCATTTCACATAGGTCATCAAATGGTTTTCCAAGCATGTGCTGACTTGGGTTGGTTTTGAACCATTGACTGAGAGTGGAAATATTTCATATTCCTTGCTAATCCCCTGAGCCTGCTGGCCTCCCACCTCTGTGGCCATTATTTTTAAGGAGAATCAATTAAGTGCAGCAATTCAGCTTTGTGTTCTTTCACTTAGGTCTCCAGCATTCTGTGCTATGTCAGGGAACTTTTATGAAGTCTGGGAAAAAATGTAAAAGCAGGAGATTGCAAAGAAGTGAAGCTTTTCTTTCTAAATGGTAACAAAAAAAAAAAAAATAACTTAACTATAAAAAGATGTCAAATAACATTGCATGCTAACTACAATTTCTCAGCACAGTTTGAATCCTGGTGCTCCTCCTTGGACAAGCTGGGTTACTTGATTTTAAGGAGTTTTATGGTTTTTCATTCTTTCCAGAGACAAGCAGATCTGATATATACATGTATACATGTATACATGTATATCTTGAGTCTCCCTAAATCCTTTTTCTGCATTTTCTTCACAATAAAGATTGTGAGACTGGCACTTCTAGTCAACACAGTATTTCAGGGAGCTACATCCTTGAATATGAAAGCAGAGGAGGAGCTGCAAAAGTGTGTAGAACAAAATTATGGGAACTTGACATACTGTCTGGAAAATATGTCTGGAAAGCCGTGGGTTTCCTTTTTACTCATGTGCCTCTAAGTGGATTTGCTTTATTGCAATGCCAATAAATAATTTAAGCCATTTATTTGACAGCTTGTGATCCTGTCCATTAGGCTAGTGTGTTTTTGTTATGAGGGTAGAAATTTCCTTGGGTCTTTTTTTTTTCTGCTGGTTCTGTCATGGACAGCATAGATAGGTCTACAGCTTTTTTTAGTCTTAATTGCATAGTCTTGCCTTAGCAATGCTGTTGTAACCTCTGCTGAGTAGAGCACTGATAAAAGTCTGCTACCATCTGTACAAAGAGATGAACAAGCTCATTCAAAAACTACACAAGTCAGGAAAGTCAGGAAAAGTCAGGAAAGTCAGAGCTTGTTTCCAGCTCTGTGCAAGACTTCAGGAGTCATCTTTAAGCTCTTTCAGGATCTGAAGCTCTTTAACTGCAAAATGGATCTCTACTTTCTAGAAAGTTTAGGAAACCTATCCAGAGAGAGGTTAGGAAACTCTTCAAGAATGCTTGCTCTGGAAATTCCTCATTGTGAAATAAGATACTTTTCAAAATTGTTATGGCTAGATATTGACCTTCCCACATTTGTGTGTTTGGCTTTGTTTTGCCTTTTTTCCCCACTTGGTAACTTCTCTGGGATCAAGTGTTTAACAGTATCATCTCTGGTGTCTAATTTTTTTGGTAGCTCTGTCTGATACCAGTTCAAAACCAATGTTTCCCTGCCACCATCCTCCTTCAGCAATGGCTGGTGCCTCCACCTATTTCTAAATGTAGCATTAAAACCTAAGCAGAATTTGTGGTGAGCTAATTAAAGGTATTATGGCAGAAAGTCCTAAAAGCATTTCAGTCCTAAGCGGGGGAAAGGTCTCAGTACTTGCAGAGTTCCTTGGTGCTCCTTTTTGCCTGGTAACCCTTAATGACTATTAAGGGAATTAACAGTTTAATAAATAATAAAACAATTATTAAATTAATTAAACAAATTAAACAATTAATTTCTTTAATTAAACAATTAATTAAACAAATAGTTTAATAATAAAACAATTAGGGAATTGTTTGAATTCTGAAGGTTTGCTTTAGACATCTCAGGGAGCTTTGTGTGATAGAACCTGCTACTTCATAGAGCTCCTCTAAAGTCCAAATGCTCAGTCACATCTCAAAATAACCAGTTTGTTGCCAGTTCAACACTTAGTTCAGCAAGTTCTGAAAGGCCATTTCTCTGCTATCCTGATGTAAAAGCTGTTTGGTGATTGTTACTGTCTTACAGAATCTTGCTTTGTCTGTTTCACCTTCCAGATGAGATCCAAATGTGCTTTTTCCTTCCAGTAAACTCCTGTTAGGAACATTTTCTTTAAGTTTTAGTTCTCTTCTTTGACTGAGCTGAGCAGAAGAGTAGCAAAAGTGAGATCAAATCTGACTTGGTGAATTCAGTGTTGCTGTGCATTTGGGTTTGAAGGGAGGAATATGAACACTGTTGTGGTCCTACGGAGTTTGTTCCAAATTCACTAAAGATAAATATTCTTAACTTTTAGTCAGCTTCTGTCAAGATCAATGAGAAAATTTAAATCTACTTTCTCCTGTAACAGCAAATTGTTTTTTGTACAGACTGTGTTTCTAATTTTTTCCCTGATTTTTGTGGTCAAATGCACTAAAGTACCCTTAAGGTGCCTACTTATTTTTTTTTTAAGATTTTTGGATGGCTGTTGAAGTAATAAAAAGCCAAAATATATCAGTATATCCAGTTTCTACTTGGATAAACTAATCCTTTAGTTAGAAGAATAAATGGTGTAGTAAGGAAAGGTTGTACATCTATATACAGCAACTTTGTCTCATTTCCATGGGAAAATCATCCTTTGCACAGTTTCAGGTTCTCCTCACGTGCAAGCAGAGTAAGATCAAATCCCTTCCAGCCATCTCTGCTGCAAGTAGGTAGTGGGGAAAGCTCCAGGTATCCTTGAGAAAGGATTTTTGTAGCTGTGTCAGTTGTCAGCAGCTTCCTTTGCTCTGACACTCCACCCCTCACTCCTGGAAAGCCCTTTCCTGAGTGAGTGGCAGTGTCTGCTCCCAAAACCAATGCAAGTCTTCTGGGAAGCTCTGGAAGGGAGCTGATCCTGTCTGTTCCCCTGATGGGCTGTTGGGATAAGTGGAAGGAGCTCCTCTGGAGTCACTGTGGCTTTGCTGATTTACATGCAAATAATTTGTTGGCATATTTTTATAGACCATTTCCACGTGGTGTCTGGAAATGAGAAGGATTAATGTGTCTCATACTTTCTGCTGATACTTGCTGACTTGGCCTCTTCTGTCCCAGTTAAGCTCATCTTCTCCCTGCAAAACTAACTTATAACAATTTCTCTTCCCTCTTTGCCTGTCTGCATTTAAATGATTATTTAGAATAAGGGCACTAACTTTCTGTTAGTCCTAACAAATATTTTATCCCTCGTATTTTATCTTTCTTCCAGAAGCTGCTGATTTGTGTTCTTACCCGGTTGCCTCTTCCCCTCTTGGTTTATGTCTGCTGAATCCCACTTTGCACCATTGTCATGGAAGTTGTGCCTGTTCTCAAAATCAGCAGTGTTGTCCTCTTTCATGGCATCTTCCAGAATACTGTAACAAAGGGTGAAAATTTGTCAGCTGATGTTCCACTTCCCTCAGTAGCACAGGGTCCATTGCTTGCTCTGATGTTCTTCTTGCTGAACTCTTGAGCCCAAATAAATATCTAGATTGACTTTCCTGCTCCAGCATTCCTCTGCAGGCAGTAATCTTTCCAGAGGGAGCTGTTATCACAAAATGGGATTAACAATCAACAGGAGATGTCTATCTTAAACTAAAATCTAGGACAGTTCTGATAGCTTGGGAGAGAGGTGGGGCCAATGCCATGTCTGGGATTTCACAGGGCAGGAAAATCTGGCTGCCATAAGAAGGGGGGTGAAAGGCCAGAGGGTGGATGAAGGTTCACAGACACATTTCAGCCACTTTTCCAGTGTTGAGGCACTTGGGAAAGGTGCTTTCCTTGAATATGAGAGGTTTACACTGCTCTACATGAAACCTTGCACATAATAAAGATAAAAATGCAGGGAGGAATCACTGATGGCAGACTCAGGAGTAGCAAGTGCTGAGCACTTGGGTCTCTCTGCTCCTTGTGACATGGAAGCACTGCTGGCCACAGGGTGTTGCTGGGTTTGGGCAGAGCATGCAGTGTGAATAATAGCAGGAAATTAGGAACAAAGAGCATTTGAACTTCTGATCAGCAGGTCAGCTATGCACCAAAATGTAAACATTTGGCAAAACTGTCCAGCACACATGTTTCATATTTCAAAAGATGTTAAAAATTTCTGACAGCTTAAGGGCTTTGATGTTCTCCTGTTCATTCCAAGTGAATTCCTCCTAAATGAATCCGTGAGGAATAGATTCTTCCTTCTAAGAATTCATGAAATGTTTTGGAATTTTTACTTTTGCCTTTACTAAAGGAAACTGTGGGGATGTATGAAATGAAAAAATAGAAATATAGAGACAGTATCCAGGTTAAGTTCCAAAAGTTCCAGAGTTCTTGGCTGAAGACAGGTTCTGCACAAGAAAAAGAAATTAAAATTGAAAGTGAGAATATTAACTCTCCAGGGTCACTGTCCTTGTTCAAGTAAAACCACATTGTAGACCAATGTTGCTGAACGAGCTATGCATGCAACAAGTCCTACAGAGAAAGGCCTACCCAATGTTCATGAGGAAAAACAATCACAAAAATATTTCATATTGGTTATTTTTGCCATTTTGGGGAAGAACTTTGACTAAAGCAAAATAACATCTAACTAAAACTGAGCAATTAGGAGAGACCTTGTATCCAGGAAAAGCATGGCATGGAAAAGTGCCAGCAGCACAAGGGATCTGCCACTTTGCATGGGGCAGACTCAGTAACCTCAGCTTGGGCTCCTTCCTCTGCCTTTCAATTTGAACCTCGAGATGATAGAACCCTGGGAGGGAAATTTTCAGTACAACCTTTTAGTGCTGATTCTTCCCTTCAATGCCCTTCCAAATGATTAGGGAAATTGGGATGTTGGGCCTGGGATACTGATGTTTCCCCCAAAGCTGAATGGAGGCAGAATAAAGTCTATTTGTGGGAAGTATTTTGCTTATTCTCCAAGTTTTCCCACTTTTTTTTTGGTGTGGGCTGCCTTACAAAGTTAAGGGTAAATCTATAATTGTTGATATACTCCAGAAACAAGCAGTAAAGATCCATGGCACTCTTATATTTTACCACCAGCCTCCAGACAACACAGTATCAGACAAAAGCTCAGGGGGCTGCAGCCTGAATTTTGAGTGCAAGCAAGCTGGTTGACAGAGGTGCAAAAGACCAAGCATGCTTGAAACTTGCACCCCAACTAAGATGTCTCTTCCTTTGGCAGAAACTTTGGATCCTCTTGTGCCTAAGGATCCTCTGCTACGGACTTTACCTGTTCTAGTGCTTTTAATCACCACTTGTAAGTAAATAACTGACAAGGAAAGTACTCAGCCTACCTCTGAAGCTTGGAAATTATTCTAGTTCTGTGTGCAGTGATGGCCCAGGTTAAGTTATTCCCATGGAGAGGGGACACAAAGGAATGTGTGTTCAGAGAGCATTGCCCAGGACAGACCAGCAGATATCCTCTCCCTTTTCTCTTGAAAATGTCAGGGGTCATTTAAACCTCACAAGAACCCCAAATCAGCAAGAACCATTCTGTTTGGCATCACGTGGTGAGAACTGTGGTTCAGGATCAAAATGGATTTTTAACTTTTTTACTGGTGCTGAAGTCTATGAAGAATCTGCCCAGAGTAAAGGAGATGGGGGACAGGATATCCACAAATCCAGGTGTTAAAAATGTTGGGTTTTTTTTTTTCCTAATAGGCATGGGGTTTTTATTTTTGTGATAGACTTGGTTTTATAGGTAGGAGAAATGTAGAAGAGAAGTACAGAGCTGCTCTTGTACAGGTCATTATGTCCAAAAAAACCCCTCCTCTAATTTAGATAGCTCTTTTGCTTGGGCAGTAAGTATTTGTGAGCAGAACACCTAATATTTAGTCAGTCTCAACTCATCAGCTCAGCACCAGCATCCTCTGACTGCAGCCCAGGCTTGCTTTGCAGGCCTGGCTGCAGAAGCAGATTCCAGAAAATTAGTTTAGCATGTCAGTCCAGCACAGACCTCCAGGCTTTGGGAGGAGGGATGAATGGAGGCACAGTTCTTGTGCAGACCACATGGACTGGAGCCTGCCCTCTGATTTACACACATGCTGAGCTCGGGGGAGTGCACAGGTGTATGTGGAGGCAGAAAAAGGCACATTTGTGTTTGGTTTTTTGTTTTTTTTAAAGCTGTGCAGCCAGCTCTGTCCCAGTCTGGCACATGCTTTGTGTCCATCCAGTAGCTAACCTCATACCTGAGGCTAGATTACAGAATCTGGTGTTCGTTCAAAGTGACTTTGTACTGCTGCCAAACAAGGAACAGGCTCGTTGCTTATTCTCCAAATCAAAAATACGTTGTAAAAAGCAACATAACACAGAATTAGGGTTGCATGGTTTAAACATTAAACAGCCAGCAGAACCAAAGGGAAAGATTTCTGTGCCTGCATCAGCCCTAAGCCAGGCTATTCCTATCACTATTTTTCCAGTTTATCACACAGCTTATGTGACCAGTGCTTGCTCCTGATGAAAGCAGTGACATTTTTGTGGTGTGGGAGGCAAATGGAACCTCTAAATGGGTTGGTATGAAGAAGTGCCAACTGCACTATAAACCTCCCTAGTGCATCTGGGCTAATTTTCAGCTTGAACTGACCTAAAATCATTTCACAGAATGAGGGATGCCTTCAGATGGTGTTTGCTCAGTATGGCTGGACACAGAGGCCATGGCCTGGCTTCCTCAGGTAGATAACTGTGATATCTGGCTAATTGAGCTCAAAGGATGTGTGCAGGTGTGCTGCAAGCTACAGAAGCATTTTCCCCTGTTTAAACAGATATAATGAGGTATTGAAACACATGATTATGACTGCTGCTTCCTCCTCCCACCCCTACTCCTGTTTTGGAGCAGAGCTGAGTCTGGCAAGAAAGCTGAGTCTATCTAAACCAGGCTGGTTGGAAGAGTTGGTAATGGACTGATCTGCTTGGTCAGCCAAGAAAGATCAAAACTGCACTTCAGGGCCTTCAGTGAATTGAGTTGTTCTTACATGTGTTAACACAGCTTGTGACACTGACAGCTCTGAAGTATTTCAGGTTTTTATCAGGGAGTAGCCAGCCTTGCCCATGAGCTATTTAACATGCTTGAGACATGTGGGCTGCAAATTGTTTTAAGAAGCACGAGCCACAGATTTGTTGATATCTCTCCCCAGCCACTGTAAATGCTTGTTGAAGTATGCACTCTATGGGTTTGCAGCTGAAACAGTTGTGAAAGCTGGTCAAGAAAAGCAAGAGCACATCCCTCTGTTTGGCAAACACAGCCAGAGGTTCCACTTCACTGTTCTTGGCAGATTTTACTCCAGGTTCAGGCTCAATGGGTTTGACAAACTCATAGTTTAGGATTCCTGATTAATGGCCCAAGAAATCAAACTTGTGGGTTTTTTTGTGCTGTGTTCTGTTCCATACTGGCTAATTTTCATTTGGAGCAGATATTTTTCTCTTGGGAGGGGTAGGGAGGGCAGAGAAGACCCTGGAAAAGTGATGGCTGCTGAAGCTTGCATGGTTGCTCATGGATATAGGGTTTGCTACTGCAGGACTCCAGTGTGGGGAATGTAAATCCCTTCAGGAAGCCAGCAGGCACTGTTAGGTTGATGCAGAGGCTGGCTGTCCTTCTATCAAATCTGAAACTTCTGTGCTCCAAAGCCTGGAGGTTCTCTGTGAAACAGCTATAAGAACATTTTTTTTCACGTGATCTAACATTTAACTTCTGTAAACACCCAGAAAAAACAGCCCTTAATAGCTCCCCCCCGAAACTGTCATCAGGTAATGTGACACAAATGCAGAGCATGGAAACTTCTATTCAAACATTTAATACTGAGCAAAGGGGGTGTCCTGTAATGGAAAATGTGATGCAAGATGAGCTAGAGGAGAAGCTGCCACTGGTATGTGAAGCTGTGAGCCATGGGTGGCTCGTTTTCCTTCTGCCTTTCCACCTGAGTTGTATAAGCAGCATCTGCCACCAAGGTTATTTTTGCATTAAATTTCAAACTTGAAGTAGAATTTACGAGGTAGTTTATGGTTGTGTGTTAGAGCTTTTTTTTAAAAAAAAATATATAAATACACGTGCTTTCAAGTAGGACCTTTCAAATTTAATGCTGGGGGAATCAGTCATACTCAGATCCTGAAAAAGAATTTTTTTTTTTTTTTTTCTCTGAACCAGTATGTAAAATGTCAGCTTTGATTCCTTGACTTTGCCCAGTCAGGAATTACTCTCAAAGGATGGTCTCACCTTTTTTTACCTCCAGAAAGATGAAGAGTGTGAGTGACTTTGTAGCTGACTTTTTCTGGCATAGCAGTCTGCAGTTTCAACCTCTTCAGCTCTTGACTGTGAATCCTGACAAATAAACAGTCCAGGGCCTGGGGATGCCCTGATCCTTTCTGCCTCTCCCTCAGCAGTTCCCTTCACCACTGGACAATCCACCTATGGAGAAGGCAGTGCAGGAGCCAGGTTGAGGGGAAAAAAAGTCCTGGGGTAGAGTGGAGGGGCTGTTTTACTTACCAGGGAATCTGAACAGGCTCTCAGCTGCCCCACTTCTCACTTCTTTCTTTCTCTCCCCTTTCCACCACAGAAGATGACATAATTTCTCTACAAAATGCCACAGTGGCCACTTTTCCAGCCCAGCTCCTTCTGGGAATTTTTAGCCCCTCATAAAGGTTCCATTACTCTTCTAATTAGGAAATAAAGAAGGCTCATTATTTTGTGAGGGGCAAAGGACTTAAACCTTTTAAGCAATTATTTCCATGGTGAAATACCACCCATGATTGTGAAATCAAAATGGAAGCCAAAGAGGTTAAGATCCCAACAACTGGCTTGACATGAGAAAGAAGGGGGAAAAGCCCCCAAGATTTGATTGCCCCTTTTGTAGTAATCCTTCTTGCCAGAATGCAAAGCAACTCCCAAACATCTGGCAGAGTTAGGTTAGCAAGAGTGAATGAAAGAATTTAGAGATGCATGAAGGGTTACAACAACAAGCTAGAAGATTATTTGTAGAAACTGGATGTGCAAAATCCCCTGTGCCCACAAACTGGGAAGGAGAGGAGTAAGAAAACAATGACCCAATTTTGCCAGAATCTTCACATTTTAAGAGCTGAGGAGTAGAGATCTTGCTTAATATCCAAGCTTTCCCAGCTGATTTCTACCACTGCCCTGGGTAAGTCTGGTTTTTCTCTTGCTGCATCTGAGCCTGTTGAGTTACTTGTGCAGAATTGCAGAGACTCTTCTTTATTTGAAGGGCACAGGAGAATGTAGGAAGGGATACAAAATCTGCAAGATGTCCCTGAACATAGCTGTCAGCTTGCTTCTTGGTTTTTTTTTTTGTACAACTTCTAATTAAAAAAGGAACCAATTTAAAACTAGCATAATAAACTGGTATATCACTGACAATCTGTTTCAAGAACAAGTATTTCCAGTTTCCTATCTAAAAGATATGAGTTTGGGGGTGAAAATGGTTTTTCTGGCTAGCAGGATGCACCTTTTCACAAGGGCTAAATGAGGTTTCAGTGCTGCTGTCTTGATTGAAGGCTACCTGAAAAGCCCTATAAATCACAGCTGCTCATCAAGGTGAGTTTTAAAATACATCACCTTCAGGACCTGGGTTTGCTGTTGATTTAATAGGAGGAGGAGGACGCTGCATGTAGAGAATTTGAATTAGTGTTCTCAGCAGTGGTTATGTTTGTGGGAGTGTTTTATAAGGAGGGAGTTAGATCTGAAAATATTCTCAGATGACTCCATGCACAGGGGTGGGGGAAGATAAGAATCTAGCTTTCCATTTTCTTTGGAATATTGTACTTATTCAGAAGAGGGGGATGTGTCTTAAAACAACAGGGAGAGTTCACTTCCTCAGTGTTTTAAAATCCTTCATCACTCACTACTGTCCCACTTGATTTACACTGCCTAAGGTGGGCCAGCCCCACTTGAGCACTACAATAGCCAAATACATAATAAAAAGCTGAAAAAGTCATAAAAGTTTTACACAGAGGATGTGACCAGCATAAACA
Organism: Chloropsis cyanopogon; assembly: GCA_013400585.1. Lineage (NCBI taxonomy): Eukaryota > Metazoa > Chordata > Aves > Passeriformes > Irenidae > Chloropsis > Chloropsis cyanopogon. The sequence goes on along the minus strand of WEZZ01018994.1, from coordinate 32,808 downwards.
GCTCACAACATGTGTCTAATGCACGGAATAGGTGTCTGTGGAGCAAGAAAACAGTCATTGTTTAAAAAAAAAAAAAGAAATCTTGTGTTACACTAGACAGTCTAAATGTGTAACAGCTCTGACCCTGGTGCCTCCCTCTGGTTGTATGCTGGGATCTAGCAGAGCAAAACAATTTTGCACCAAAGTTTTGGAATGTTTCCATTTTGGCAAAAAGTGCTGTTTGGGGCAGACAAGCAGCGTTGCTAAGGTGCAGGGATGTGGGAGAGACTGATCCCAGTCTTTGCTCCCTTCCTTCAGGTCCCAGTTTTCCTTCCCAGATTTCTCCTGACTAATTAGGTCAGGGACTGGAGCAGGCTTCAGGTCAGGGTTGGTGGTTTACTTCTGCTGGAGAACAGAGGAAACCCAACAATATTAAATGGAAATAAAAATGCAAGCTTCAATGAATGAAGTGATAATTCATCTGAGAATTGCCCTTTTGTGCTCATTCCCACTGAAATTTATTATACAACCATGCCTTCACCCCTTCCTTTCAACACCTCTTGTTGAAAATGAATTTTTTGTGTGTCTGGGCAGCACAAAAGCCTTTCTAGGGGAATGACCCCCACTCTCCAGTGTTATCTCTTTACTCATCTGAGCTGGTGGCATCTGCTGTTCTCTAGGAAATATTTGCTGGCTTGGTTTTTGAGCAAGTTGGCTTTGGTGAGGTGTGGAGTGCTTGACACCTCATTAAGGGCTTTCTTGATCTGAGCACGGTGCTTGGTGCTTTCGGTGGCTTTGGTGACAGGGCTGTACACAGAATATCCTCAGCCTGGCCTGGGCTCCCCAGGTCTCTGTGGAAAAGGAGATAAAATGGCTGAGCACTGATGGCAGCAGGAATAAAGCACTGAGTTCTTTCTACACTTTATCAAGTAAAGCTTGGCTATAAAACAAGGAAGGGTTTGGAAATTGACTGATTCATCATTGTTGTGTATGAGGCCTTAAATCTGTGTCTGTAAATGCTGTCTTGTGTTCATCAGAGAAGCTGCCACCACCACCCCATAGACCTAATTAGTTCTCAGTAATGGACCTACGGTCTTACACATCCAGCTGCCACCTTGAGCTTCAGTAGCCCACTGATGTTTAAACTACTCATTTCTGGGTGATGTTGAGATTTCTTGGGCCATGGGCAGCCTTTCAGCAGGTTTCTGGGGTTCAGGGTGTGTCTCCAGTTTCCTTTTGGGGAAGCTTTGGCTCTGACATGGAGTTTGCTCCCATTTTGTGCAGACTCATCTCTCCTCTTTGTGCAATTTCCAGATGTCTACTCTTGTTCTCTGGACTGCTGTTGTGTCCTGTTGGGACTGTATGATGGATGGTGAAAGCAAGAAACATGGATATTTTGCCAAGGCACTCATGGGCACAGCTCGTGATAGATGCCCAACTACAGAAAAAAGCAAATACTGCTTTGAAAGCCTCATTTTCCTCCTGCCACTTGACAGACTCCTCTAGGGGGTGCATCCATCTCCTTTCTCTTCCCTCTTTATCCTGATTTCTGGCAGAGGTTGCTCTTTTAACAGCTCTAAGGCCTTTCCTCCTCATCTCTTCTGAGGGTTGATCTTGCTCAGCCTGCTCCTCTTCCCAGGAGTTTTGCCAATACTGAGTCGAGGGCTGCAGGCCAGCAGATTCGTTGGGGCAGAGACAGGAGGGCAGAAGTTTTTCACAGCTGCTGGTGCTCTCTGAAGTCTTAGTGACTGGGTCATCTGCATCTTTCTACAAATCCTGGGGCCTGGATGAGTTCCTGTGCCCCTGCAGCTCACACCGTGGCAGCAGTGTAGTGGACAGGAGGACATTTAATGTTAACAGTCCAGGAGATTTCTTCTGCAGACTCAGGTGTTAAGGTTTTGTAAATGTCTTTTTCTACCTGTGCTCTCCTGATCATATTAAATATAAATTTATTATCCTTAATTGCCAGATAAGCTGAAAAAGATTAGGAGTTGTCCTTGGTGGGAACCCTGAAAATCCTGTTTGGATCTGAACTTGTGTTCTGAGTGTGGTGGGGAAAGGTACCCAACTTCAAACAGGTGTGATCCATGGGAGCCCATAAAATATAATAAAATGAGCAGCACTAGAATAGAAACTTCAACATAAAAGGATAGTAAAACAGATGATACAGGAAAATTTTAAGATGGCTTGATGAGTGAACTATTCAATACTTGGACTAGTGGAGCAAACTACTTACTTGTTGCTTGTGTACTCCTTCAACTGATATTTATATCCCAGAGAAAAACAGGCAAGGCCTGGAGAGAGATCTTGGAAGGCTGGATTAGTTTGGGGTTGGGTTTTGAGAATTTCCATAACATTAACACAAGTTTGCTTACAGGAAATGGAAGAAAAGCATGATTTTTGGGAAAAGAATTAAAAAATATCTGACCTTTTTCAAAATGGGAATGCTTCTATGTGAGTCAAGGGCTCTCTGATGGCATTGCCTTGCAGCTGAAGGAAGCACAGCCATCTGGGTTATTTTTGTTTTGTTTCTCAAACCAGTTTCTCATGTGATACTTTCTGCAAGCTGCCAAATCCTCTCAAATCTTGGGTGGCCTGGGCCTGAAACAATAAGTGGTCCAATTTCCCATACTTTTGCAGTATGTAACCACCAATATATTTTTATTCCTGATTAAATTTGGACAGTGTTTATAGAAAATACCCTTCCCCTTGGAGCAAATGAATCAAAATGCCTTTTATGAATCCCTTTGAGCATATGAAGTTGAAGTTGCTAAGACAGAACTTGTACTGTAGGAATTTCCTAATCAATCACAACTAATCTGGAAGATAAGATGAAGAAGCAATAGGGAAATTGGGTCACTGTGTCAAAAAGCTTAAGCTAAATATTTTCCTGGGTATTTCTCTGTGCTTCTTTATACATCCTTAATGGCTGCCAAGAGATCATAATAAAAAACAGTGAATGAATAATATCATTTCAGGAGCTGAAATTAGTTCTGTTGGAGTCTTTATTTATAGATTTGCTGAATATCACTGAACTGTATTTCAGAGCCAATTTTTTTGGGTTTTTTTTTTTTTTTTTTTTGTTAAATGGTTTTTGAGTTTTTTTTTTGTTAAATGTTACTGAAGGGATTCTGAGAGCAGTTGTTGCACATTATTGGAGCATTCATTTCTATTTCTGGTACTTTTACTATAAAGTTCAGTGGAGAATTAGAAAGGATGTCAGTTGGCATTGTCAAGAGGAGGTACACATGAAACTGAGCTGGAATTTTTTTTCCTTTTAATTAAATAATGAACTCGAGGAAAGTTGTGAAATGTTGGAATCCCCCACGAGACAGGCATTTGGGACCCTGACCACCCCAGTGAACAGCTTGAAGAGAACTTGGCCTGTTCATAGCATTGTGCAAATTCTATTTAACATTCAGTGTGCCTCTGGCACAGGTGGGGATGGAGCTGTGGGAGGGAGAGGGGGACTTCCCTGCCTGGCTTGGATTTCCCAACAGCTCCTGGTGGCTCCAGGCGGCTGCCGGAGGGATTCCTCTGCTGAGCACAGTGCAAACTGAGGAGTAATCCCTGCTCATGTGGGCTGAGGGGAACCAGCAAATCCCCTCGCTGTGGTTTTATGAGCTCCTGACACGCTCTGGAGGCGGGATGACAATAGTTTGAAATATGGAGCTGTGCATTGCAGTGTGCTGCTATCCCACTGCCTGCTCGCAGCCAGCAGCTCCATGGTTTTATGGTGTGGCTCAGAGGCTGTCAGAAACGGGGCTGGTATCTCCCCGAAGGATGGGGAATTCATCCATGATCCAGGCAGAAATGGGAAGGGTTGCCAGGCAGGGACTTAAGCAAGCTGTTTCTCTGACACTCGATTTGCATGCGTGTATGAAAACTCGTGGTGATTTTGAGGAAGCATTCAATTGTATTTAACTGCTCAGAAGCCAAATTCAATAAGCTGAGTGGCATTTTTAAAAATCAAATATGGGATAGTTAAGACTATTGTTTTGGACATTAAAAGTTGGCAACTAAATGCCAGAAGTGTGTTTCTGAGCCATTATAAATTTAAAGCCTCTTTAAAAGCTAAGGACACTTCTTAGTGTCCTTAGGTATCAAATATGTCCAAACCTATAAAATATTACTTCTTTTCTTTCTTCTTTCCTTTTCTCTGTGGTGTCATAGTGTGCTAAATTCTAGAAAAAGCCAAATTTGTGATATTTCTTATAATAAATCCAAACAATTGCTATTAGCTAGGAATTCAACATGCATTGTGACACTCAGAAGCAGCTCTGACTCAAGGCATGTGTATGTTTATCCTGATGGTTATAATATCATATGTGGTGGATGCTGGCAAGGACATCCCTTCCCTTTACCCAAAAGCATTTAGCAGTGGTGAAAAGACTTTTGTCAAGGCAGGCATAATTCTTTCCATATTTGTGCTTTTAAAAGAAGTTCACTGATTATTTTTTATTTATGAATGCTGCCTCTGTGGCTGAAAATAATAAAGATGTTAACCATGAGCCACTGGTGACTGGTTTATATCGTCAGGATCTAAACTTGCAGTGCTGGGAATTGCTCCTGATGACTTGTGGGACTACCCTAATAAAGGGTGGCATATATTAATCTAGAGAGTTTAATGGAAGAAGAATTTATCTTCTTTATAGGAAAACGTAATGACTCCTCAACCAAATGTTGTTAAAGATGTCTTTTTGATGTTTAGTGGAGAAAAGACTGCTGCTTTTTTTGAGCTTTGTATCCTGAGACTTTTAGCAACCCAACTCTCTGATCTGTTTCGTGAGGGATACTCTGAACATGTCACAAACACACCCACGTTAATTTTTTGTGTTAACTCATGAATCAGGAGCACAATGCCACTGAACACCCATGGAAAGCTGTGACCTGCTTGCATTCCTAGGTTCCCACTGATATTGCTAAAGCAGATAAGCAGTGATTCCTTACAGACATTGTTTAAGGGATCTGGAAGCACTTCTTGTATCCATTGTTACCAATGCAAAAAGACACAGGAGCACTGCAGCCTTTCCTGACAATAAATGGCTTGTCTGAGCAAGTGGCATTGAGAGGACACCTTGTCTTACAAAAGGAGAATTCCAGACAGCCAGTTGGGACCACTAGGATTGCACTTCCATTCCTCTAGAAACAGAATTGGAGCAAGGTCATTAGAATGTTCTGAAAAAGCACCTCAAATATAAATTCAAAGGACTGAATGTGAACAGGATGGAATTATTTCCCCAGCGTTGTATATTGTTAATTGATGTGAGTGTGCTTCATGCAGCTGGCACTTGGTGCTCAATTGCTGTGGAAATATTCTTGGAGGGACAAGAGAGAGTTTGATTTTGGGACATTCATCTGTGTCAATGAACAGGAAAAAGACAGGATATTTGCACTCTGTGTGCAAATATCAGGACACTGAAGGTTCCACTAAACTCCAGGGCATAAGAGCTTGGCACAGAAGGGGAACTTGTGTCATTTTGGTAAAGGAAGGGACAAACAGAGATTGGAGCCATTCAGAAGATCAGATATTTAATGAGTATTTGATGAGCACTGATCATGGGAGACCTGGAAGATCATAAAGTATTTCTTTGTATAAGTGTGATCCCTGTGTAGAGAATTTAATTCTAATACTTTCAATTTCACTGTCTGATCAAAGGGCAGGTTTGATATAAAGTGCAAAATGTACATTCTACATAAACCTCAAATTTGCCATAAACTATGGGTACACCTCTGGCACAGCAAAGCCCAGGGATTAAATCTCTTAGCAGCAAAGTAATTTACAAGTGCAGAGGAACTGTAGACTGGAACTGTGAGAAACAGATGAGCTGTTACTCCTGTTTTCTGTATACTTCTGTTGCCTCAGCAGGTGTTATGGCAGGGATGTAGTTTATACAGAGAAATAGCAGAGCTGTCTGCAGTTGACACCCCCAGCTGCCCCCTGAGACATTCTGTCATGCTGCTTCATCAATACTAATGACTGAGATGGCCTGGGGATATCAGTGGATAGCACAGAATGAAATGAAATGTAAAATTGTACAGCATGGGGGCTTCTGTCCTGGGTCTTTTTTTTAAATTAATACTTAATTTCTTTTATTTAAATAAAGCTGTTGCAGGAAATTGCCTGTGAGGGGACATAACCCAGAGCACTTCACAGAAAGCTGGGTGTGTCTAGATTTGGAGAGGATGAACTGAATAGTTGGCAAACCCCACTATCCCTCTCTTCCCAAGTGAGAGGGGACAAGGAAAGACATTCCACTATGTCCACGATTACCCTAAATGCTGCATCTTTAGAGAAACTCCCTTGGGGGATTCATACTTTGCTAGGATTGCTGGCATGGAGTCCTGCCTGTGCACAAAGGATTTGGCACATGGAGATCCCACCAGGGCAAGTGCCTTCCACATCCTGCTGCTGAGATATAAGCAGAGGGACTGCCTCATGGGGGCTTGAATCCCAGCTGACATGACTTGGTGATGTTGCAATAGGATAACTGGAGTTCCAGTGGGGCCCCTCAGCTTTGGCACAAGATGCCTTGGCAGGAAATGCTGCTAGATAGATTTTGGGAACTTGGTGCACTCCCATATCCAGTTCCCAAATTGGGTCTGTGGAATTACAGAAGCCATACTGATAATATTTCTTCATTTGCTTCCTCCTCTGCTTCTAATAATTTCTTTTGAGGCAGATATTGCAGTTCCTCTTCCCTCCATTGGGTAAAGCCAAGGGCAGACAGAGGTTTTGGCTTCGCAAGATGCCTGGGACTGCTGTCGAGGTTCTGTCTGCCAAAGACAAGAAATTTATAGGGAAGAGAAGCAGGCACAGCAAAGGCAGAAATTTGCCATTTCCAAGGAAGTGGCAAAGGCTTGCCCTGTCCAGAGGGGACTGCATGGCTGTCAGACTGAGGGAGGGATGTACTCTGAAGTGCAGCTCTTCCCACAAACCCCCCATGGGACTTTGGCAAAGCCAAAGCTGCTCTAGCTGGCTTCCAGTTGTGGCTCTGCCACTGCATCCCCATAACTGAGAGGGTGAGGTGGAGGGCACTGCAGATCCTGATCTGAAAATGTTGTTTACTGGGACAGGTAGCACTTGCCCAGCACGTGAGTGCTCAGAGAGTGGCACAAAGCTGCAGTTTGCTCCGAGCTGGGCAAACACAGCTCTGCCCTCTGTGTGTGAGAGCAGAGATTGGGTGCTCTCACCTCTCATCTCTTCCCTTCTTCACTGTCTTGTTCTTCCTAGTGCTGTCTCTGCTGAGATCTATCACACTGATATACAGGATGAGCTGAACATCTGAACAGTGTGGATCTAAGCTGGATCTGCATGAGCCTCTTCAGTCCCCTGTTTTCAGCCTTTAAAAAGGGAGCAGTACCCTTTGCTTCCTACTGTTCTGTATTTTACCTGCAGGGCATGGAAATGCAATACTGTACAGCAAGAATTTAGGTTCTCTCTATAGGTGTGTGGTGTGACCCAGACTGGTTAGAGGTTCTTGAGTCTGGAGGAGATGCAAGGACATAAATGACAATAAAAAAAAGCATGAGCTGGCTGTTAAGTGGTGACTGTATTCACACTGATCCCCTTAGGCAGTGGTAAAATCAATAAATAAGGTGGACAGTAACAAATTCACTGTTTGGAGCAAATACTGGCAGAATCAGGTATTCCTGCCAGCAGCTACCTCTACTTCATTTTTGTTGAGTAAGCACAGCCTTCTGTTGCTTGAGGTGCCTTTCTCTCTCCATGGCTTGCCATCCTTAGGGATGTGACCACAGAGAAGTTGGAAGTGTTGAATTCTGTTACAGCAGGCAGAGCTGCACTAAATGAGGAGACCTAAACGAAGATCACAATTGTTGTTTGCAAACATGGGCACGTGTGAGACTTAAATGGGCTTTGCCCATCAAAGCTGTATTTTTCATTGGAGTCCAAGTTAATGACCTTGCCCTAACCTCTGCTCACTGCCTGAGCCAAGCTGCTGAAGCTGAATAGTTCATTAGCATCAGAGCACAGAGGGGCCTGGTTCTCACATTGCTCTAACAATGGGAGATGTCAGAGAATATTGATTTGATTAGGCTGATACTTGGCGTAGCCTGGCCTAAGTGAGGGGAGAATCAAGGCCAAGGGATATGCCTCACCCTCCAAATGCCTGTCCCAGCAGCTGGGTAATTTGTAAGCTGGTTGCAAAAGCAGATGATGGCACCATCTTTTCTGCCTGGAAAACAATACTCGAATTAAAGCCAAATTTCCAAGGAGGAGTGTGTACTGTGCAATTGTCTGGGGCAAGCACACTGACTTTTCTCAAAATAAGGGAAGTAGAGGCAGTGTGTAAATTTTTGAGCACTGCCACTCACGTTGTGTGTAATTTTTCATGACTGGCAGTGGAAAATGGAGGTGTTTGGGAAATGATACATATCTGCTGTTCTCTGTACTCTGTGAGAAGTGAGCATGTTCTTTAAAAAAGGGATTCCTGAGAGCAGAGTTCCCTTAGCCTGTGCTCACCTGCAGGAAAAAGTGTGTAAAATTCCCACTTTTGGAAGCAATGCAGAAGAGCTCTTGTTTTACTTTTCTGCTGGTGAGTGAGGGTGCTGTGAAGTCTATGTTCTTTGGGGGGCACTGTGTACTAATAGCTAGGCTTAGTTTTGTAGTGGAAAAGTGCAGGTATTCTGTTTTCTTTGGAATATGGGCCACTATGTTGTTTGTTTTCCTTTTAGTAAGGTAAAGTCACTCTGACCATGATTAATTCTTTCTTGTTGTGGGCAAAATATACTTATCCAGCAGGTTTTTGGATGTCTTTTTAGTTTTTATTTTTTTAGTGTACAGATGTGCTTTGCATATATTGAGTTGTCTAAACTCAGAGAAATAAAATACTTCACCTAGCAGAAATGGGTAGATGTATGGTGTATATATATATAAAATGGATATACCACACCAAAATGAATGGCAAAGAGGCATAATTATATGCCAGTTTTTAAATTACTTTAATCCAAGGTGAGGAAGTGCTGCTCATGGAAACACTTGACTGAATCCTACTCTCAGGGTGATGGCAAGGCTCTTCCCTGTAGCCTGGGAGCCTTTCTTTCCCAATATCTTTAGGAAAGCTGGAAACTTGTACCATCTTTTGCCCTGAATTCCTTGCTTGGGTTTGATGGGCTGATGCAGGACATGCTTTTTGATTGCTGCACCTTCAACAGGATCCAATGTTTATTCACTGAGGGCTTTCATTAGCACTCTGAAGAATTTTATTCCTTCTCAGGTAGAAACAGAGCACAGCCCTTGCCATTCACGGGGGATTTGGGGCTCTTTGAGTGAGAGGCTTTGTGCCCTGGGAATGTGCTGAAAATCCACGATGGGAATAGCTCCTTGCAGGGCTCTGGCTCTTCCACTGGATATGGAAGAGTCCTAGGCAGACTGAGGCTGGAATTTGGGTTAGGAAGTGCACCCTTCTCAGCACATTCTAGTCCTTGTTACTGTGTCTGAGCAGCACTAGGTTTTTTTTTTATTTTTAGTTGACTGACACTGTACTGCACACAGCCCTGTGTTTGAAGAGATGCTCATATTTCTCTGCTCTCTTTTGTGGTAGTTTTTACACCCTCTTTGAGCACGCTGGTGGCTTTGAAGTCCTATGGATTGTGCTTTTTCAGGCCAAAAGATACTGCCTGAAGCAGCACGTGTAAAATTTTCCTAAAAAGCTACCTCTGCCTGTCTAACATAGAAGCAGCTTGTCTGTGCCTAGGAGGTAATTATGAGGATGATCAAATCTGCTCATGGTGTGTGGGCTTCTCCCTGGTGCCCTCAGCAGCCATCCCCCAGCCAGAGCTGCCAGCTGGGTGGCTGGCTCACAGATCTCAGCTTACTCACCTTGGTGTCAGAGGGCCACAGCTGTGAGATCCAGCACCTGGGCTGGAGCCTCGCTGTGTGAGATCAGGCTGATTTCAGATGAGCTGTGGAAATGGCACAGCCATAGCATCATTTAGAAATCGTCTGCTGGGGTGGGGGAAGCCCACACTGTGCTCTCTTTATGCTGTGAGGAGGTTTGAGAAAACATCCACAGCCAAACCATGCTCTCTGTGCTGGCCTGGAGTGAGAGAGGAGGTGTGAGCAGGCCTGGGGCCACAGCATGTTTCCTGCCTGCTGCTCCTCAAAGGAGGAAAAAAGCAAAGTCTGCTGGAGAGCCCAAGTGCTAGCTGGTGAACCATCTCCACAACTGCTCCTGCTGCTGACTTTTCTCTGGGTATGATCACAGAATTCACAGAATCACTGGGTTGGAAGAGACCTTCAAGATAGAGTCCAACCCATGCCCTAACACCTCAACTAAACCCTGGCACCCAGTGCCACATCCAGGCTTTGTTTAAACACATCCAAGGATGGTGACTCCACCACCTCCCTGGGCAGACCATTCCGGGACTTTATCACCCTCTCTGTAAAAAATTTTCTCCTAATATCCAACCTATACTTCCCTTGGTGCTCCTCATCCAACCCACTTCCTGAGCTGATTGTGGCCTCATACAGCCCTGTTGGATTGCTCCTCCTTCCTTCCATCCAAGCAAGCGACACAGGTACCACCTACCCTGGTAGAGGCAACAAGGCCCCCTGCAAGATCTGGTTAGCCTGGACTTCTTCTGTAATCTCAAAAAAGTCCCCCTCATCTTTGGTGGTGAAGTTCCACTTAGCACTTTTATTCTTGAAGTGAAGGATGATGCAGCTGTGCCTGCTTTTTCAGGGGCTGAATACTCCAACAGGTGGTGAGGAGCAAGAGAAGTTTATTTAATGTTGCCAGGGAAAGGAATCCTATCTCTCCTCTCAGGACCTCTTTTAGCTCCCTAGGGGGTGCACAGGGTAGGACCAAGGCTCTGCCCCAGCCATGTGACCCTCCAGGGATGTATTTTGTCATTGGAAATGTTAAGACTCCTTCCCACCCCTGCTGTGCTCAGGGACAAAGGATGGCAGAGTTTCACAGTGAAATGTTGCACTGAATAGGTGTGAAGGGAACCCAAATCTGTCAGGTTTGGGCACTGCTGGCTGGCTCTGAGGGCATTTCCTGGGCTGAGAGCTGTGGTCAGTTCCTGCCTCTCTGAGCTCTGTCAGTCTCACTGGTTACTCCCACTCCTCACTGCTGTGATTCCCCAAAGCAGAGCTTTGATCTCCCAACCTAAACATGGAGCATCTGTGCTGGTTAGAAAGGAGCTTCTCTCCTGCAAAGATTTGTCTTTTTTTCTTTGAGCATTAGGACAGTTTTCTGTGAAGACAACAACAAAAAAAAAAGATAATTTAGGGGTGAGAGGCAGGAACCAATGTGGTACAGATGGGAGGAATGGCCTTCCCCATGGTGTATTTGATGCATCTTGCTGTATTGTGGGGATGTGCAGGTGTGGGGTGGCTCAGGATGTGTCTCTGGAGTGGTTCAGGATGTGTCTCTGGAATGGCAGCTGAAGATGTGGCAGTAGTGGGACAGTGCTGCTCCATCACCTGCACCATGTCAAATAAAAAGAAGAATAATTTTGGGAAGCTCAATAATAGAAATGACTTCATTCTGAAAAGCAAAATATTGTCCCTCCGTAAATACCCCAAAGACTTTTTCCAGGCAGGGATCACAGCTGCTTTGGGAGGAAGGCACTCAGAGGCTGGACCAGCAATAACCCAAGTGAACCCTCTGGCCACCACGGTCTGCTGAGCCTCAAGGGCTTTGTGGTGCCAAAATGCAAATGGTTCAGAGTGTCTGTGCACAGCAACCAGAGCTGCCCCCCAGGGGGATGATATACACTCGATTTCTAGACCACAGATTTACCTCAGCTTTAGACTGTAAATTTTGCAGGAAAATTTGATAAACCTGTGAGAGCCCCAGTCTCGACAGAGATTTCCAGGTACTCCTAACATGATTCTTCTGAGGGAGAGACTGCAGGCTGAGGTCTCCAAGAAGGCACTAACAACCCAAAATGTAGAAGTGCTTTGACTCTTATCACAAGCAGTCCCACCCCTGCCCTGTGTTATCAAACTTTGGAGCTTAGCAATGAGCACTTGCAGGGCCCTTCCTGACTGTGATAAGGTATTGATATGAAAATTGTGCTTGATTTAGGGGTTTAATTTCTGCATATACTATTTTTTCCCCCTATTTTTTACATGTGCAACCATAAACCAGGATTTGGGTTATTCCAGTCCCAGAAATATTTTTAGGTCTGGGCTGTGGCACAAAGGGTCTCTCATTGTTAAAGCAAACGGGAGGGTGTGGCTAAACTCTCAGTCCTGGTGGTGAGGGCAAGGGCTACCCTGGGAGTTCCCTAAACTGTTACAACTGTGGATTTAGGCAAGTTATAACTATATTTACAGGTGGCTCCTGTCATAGTATGCAGAGGGGCACCCACTGGAATTTAACTCTGCATTCTTCAAAGCTCAGCTTTCCAGTAGTTATCTCCAGGAAAACTCTGGGGTCTGTGACAGTGTTTTGGCTTCAAAGCTTCGAGTCATGGAATTCAAAAGGTCCTCTCAGTGAAATTTAACTGAGCAAGAAGGATGAAAACTTTACTTTTCGTGATGCAGTTTCTCCAAAGCAAAACTGGGTTTTTTTTGTGGGAATTTGGATGGAAAGGTGACTAGGAACACAGGGTTTGGGATGCTTTAGCAAGGGAGTATCAAAGTCAGGGGAAGGAAAAAGAAAAGCTGAAATACCACAAAAAACCCCCAGCTGCTCTCAGCTTTCCCTCCCTGTTGCAGTGGACACTGAGATTGCAGGGCTTGATGGCTGTGCTGGAATGAGAACCCGAGGGTACTCCTAACCTTCAATTTTCTCTTTTGAGAGTCCACATCCCTTCATCCTGCTTTTTTTCTCAGCCTGGAATCTTTAGTGTTTTCCATCCTAAAAATCAAGGGGTTGCTGAGATCCAGCAGAGATTTGTAATTCCTTCCTGAATAATGTCACTACCTCTTTTTATTGGGACGTGGATACATAGGCTAATAATTTCTGTTGTTAATGGAATGACTGAGAACAAGGATTTTGTTCTCCCTTGTCTAGTAAATCCCACAAAACAAAGTTGTATATATGCTGTAGGTATTACTTTCAATATTTAAAACTGTTGTAGCCACATCATGGGAGCTGTCTGGCATTGAAGAATTTTCCAAAGGTTGTTAAAATGAAGGAGAAAAGTGCCTTCAAAGAACAAACACCACTTTTGCTTCATATAATGAAGCAGTGAAATTTAAAATGGCACTAGAATAATTATGGTATCTTGCGGTAAATCTGCATAGATTTGGCTCTCTTTGAATTTTTTTTGTGCTATAAGGATTAGTTTACTGTCTGTGGACTGGATCCTTCTTGCATTACACATGTGACTAAATTTGTGGGGGCCTAGTGGCCAGAAAAAAGGACCCAGAAAGGCATTAAAATAGTTTAGGCCATTCAGCTGCAAAGTCATCTTACACATAGTTTCCCTCTTAACTGGTTTTGTGTATGTTATTGTCAAATGTGAATCTGCAGAACATCTCCTGGTCTGGGATCTCATTCCCTCAGAGCAGTCAGCTGTTCTGCAGCCTGAGTGGCTGGTACATGTGCATGTTGGGATCTCTGTACTGTGCTGTTTCCTAAGCAATCATTTTAATCTTTATTTTCACACTTAGTTTATGTACTTTGCATGTTTCCCTGACCAGTCTTTATCTGTTTAGCCATTTCTAAGATACTCTCGTAATTTGCAAAGTTATCAGCAGTGTGCAATCACTAAAGCAAAGATAAAAATTAATCTAAGTTGACTTTATTGATAATATTCAAAAACGGTGCAAGTATTTATCATATTAAGGAAATGTAGAGCTATTCTCATAGTAAATGAACCAGGTTTAATGTCTAGATGGATAGTTGTAGAACTATAAACTAAACCTGTGTATCCAACTAGTCCAGCTTGCCAAAGATCATCATCAAAGTTTCGAATCTCTTTAAGAGTTATTTTTCAGAACATGGCTATTCTATCTGTAACTTCTATTGTACTGTTTGAAATGGAATCAGGCTGTGAAGCCTGCCAACTCATCTTTCATGTGCCTTTCCCACTGGTGTCTCTCTCTTTCTGCAGAATCAAGCTTGCACAGCAGAGTGTTTCTGTTGCCTTTTACATGTGGTCCTTGTTAAAAAAAAAAAATACAATGTAGTTTAGCTGTGGTGAAATTTTTTGATTAAAAAACAAAAAAAAAACTGGTGCAAAAAGTAAATATGTTTACTGATTCCCTTTCCATTCAGCGCATTTCCTTTTTTTTAAGCCCCACTTGTGTTCAGCAAGACAGCCTCTTTCTCCAAGATTAACATTTCTTATGATTGTTCCTGACAGAGGATTTACTTTCAGAGGCCCTGCTAAGGATAACCAAAAAAGGGCATGTAGCAAGACAGTTTTGGCAGCTCGCACGGATTTTCGGAGCTTTTTAGGTCTTGGTTTTCTGATGAGTGGCTTCCTGAGCATGCCTGGGGAATGACAGGCATCTCTGCAGGCAGGCTGAACCCACCTTGGCGTGCGCGCAGCCATTGGCCGCCCCTCGGAATAAATTGAGGACAATGCATTCCGCCGCCTGCCAATTGTAAACATCGGGGATATGTGTTCACTTAGCATTGACTTTTGGGAGGGGCCAAGGAAAAGCTGCGCTTTTATTGAATAGGGCTGTGTGTGCGGGGCTGCTGGTGTGCCTTTCTCGCTGCCCGAGCAGCCAGTTATTCATTTCCTTCCTACTAGCTGAGAACTTTGCAGCCAGAGGTAAGGAAGGGCTTAGGGGGACGGGTTTGCTTGGGAGCGAGCCGGGCTCTCACCGCCTTTGCCTTGCAGATCAAGCAGCACACGGGACCCAACGAGCTGCCCGAGATGATTTTTTTGCTCTCCTCCTCTCTCTCTGTGCTGCCGCCCCCCTTTTCCAGATGTTCGTGGAGGGAGATCTCGGGTGGAGGGGGGGGATGCATGTTTGCTGACCCCGCTGGATCTCAATGAGTGCTGGTCCCACCACTCCAGTTTTGATCCTTTGGTGGGCTTGTTAGC